>APFE030708630.1:0-64850 GCA_000404065.3 Pinus taeda
AAGATTGTGGACACCAAACCAAAAGAAGAAAACATCATCACGCTTGAAGATATGGAAGAAGAAGGAAGTACAACCAGAAAGGTGTGGCATAGCAGAGTACACAGACATGACAGAGGAAGCTGGAAATGTGGAACATCAGTGTTCCAAATCTAATACGCGGATTTCATGAAGACAAATCGCGTATATACGCGAGTTAGATGCTACAGAGTCGCGTATATGATGTTATGAAAGAAAGCAACAGTACAGATGTCTGATATGGTTCAGTCACTATTTTGATGATGGCATGGCACAGGTTCAGGGGGAGCATATACTTCAAATAATGCATTGTTGGCATTATGGTTAGAAGTTCTCGGTGATGATGCTTATGATACATCCTGTTGGTTGATCAAAGGAATGGTATTGCAGGTTTAGATGCTGATGATTATGGTGCAGATCATATATGATGAATGATTTTGGATGAAGTGCTGGTCCTAAATCTTTCTTTTGCTCAGGGGGAGCATGGATGGATTGATACATCTTGGCATATACAAAGGGGGAGCTCATTCAAAGACTTCAGCAGGTACTCAGGGGGAGTATGGACAACATAAGGTATACCAAGGAAGCGAATATCTTGGTCCACCCTTTGCCCTTGATGTCAAAGGGGGAGAGTGACTTGGTGTGGTGGTTGCCATCAAGTCCAAAGGGGGAGAAATTTGGCATTATGTTTCAAGTGTTGTCCTTGATGGCAACTCACTCAGAGGTTGGTACAGATGCTCAGAGGTTGGTACAGGTGATGGCAACTTAATCAGAGGACAGATCTCAGTACAGCAGGACAAGAAAGAAATATACGCAGGTTCATCAAGGAGAATCAGCGTATACACGCAGGTTGGATTCATTAAAAGCGCGTACATGTGAAAAGTACCTTTGGTCCGTGGCAGTTAGTCCTTGGAAGTTGTGCCTATGGTTTTGGACCATGGCGTCTCGATGAACGTGTTGATCCCTAGTTTCGAAGTTGATGGTATTGGTTTGTTATGGTTTTGGACCATGGTATTGAGCAAGGCCTAAGGCTATATAAGGAGAACATCATTAGGCCGAGAGGTGTGCAAGAGTGAGCAAGTGATGAAGATCTGATAAAGTGTGAGATCCAGATGCTGGTTATGGGTTGGTGATGTCTTGCTTGTTCTGAACCAAGGAGGCACTCATGTGAAGGATGATGAATGATGGATTGGGATCTCAAGGCTTGGAATGATTATCTTTATATGGGTTGAGTATGGATAGACTAGATCTATTGACGCATGTTTATGAATGTTATGATTTGGGTATGTTCTGATGTCTGAAGTAGCTGCAAAGTTATGAGGTTGAATTTACAGATCTGTACGCGGGTTTTCCTTGGTAAAAGGGCGTATACACGCAGTTTGGGTTCGTCAAAGTAGCGTATACGTTATGAGATTTGGGTTTCAGGTTGCTGTTGATTCTAGTTGTTGTTGCAGAGTTGTGGGCTCTGGTTGTGTTCTGTGACAGGGTTTCAGTATTGGGTGATTCAGAGATTGATTGTATTGCAATGGTGATTGTTTTATGGATCCAGTCTGAAAATTGATGAAACGTGGTCATAACAGGGATACCGAAATAGGGTTGTAGAAGTTTATCTACAATTAATATTAGATGGAATATTATGAAAGAATCATCAGTTGCAGGAGGTAGCAATATGAAGGATAGCTAGATGATGACAAGAAAGGTCACTTCTCGATGAAGAGAAGGATGACATGACTATTCATTATGTTGAAAAATGGCAACAAGAAATGCTAAAGATAGAAGTGCTAAAAATAGCAGTTTGGGTATCAGTGTTGGATTTGGAAACAGGGAATGAAAAATGTAAGTGCTAAAAATAGAAGTTCTATTTTTAGCAATTCTGGTTGGATTCCTACTTTTAGGCAGTCCCTAGTCTAAAATAGGAAGTAAAATTCAAATTTGGTCTTACCAGCAGTTTGGAATATTAATTAATTAATTCTCCATGAGTTAATTAATTAAGGAAAAGAAAACTTGAAGTCTTTGTGAGAGCATGCAATAATTTATCCACTGATTGGGGAATGTGTCCTTGATTTGCTCCACTGATTGAGGAATTAAGAATGAGTTCTATATTGAGAGGATCAAATGACTTAGTTTAACTTAGTCAAGTTTAGTTAGATTAATTTAACAAGTTTTTAAATTAATGAGATACAGTTTTTTGATGCTTGCATGCATGTGACAACTGTTATTTTCAGATAACTGAGTATTCTCTCATGGATAACTGATGCATGGAAGTTCAGACAGAGACCCAGTTGAGATCAGAGAAGGGATAGTGTACTATCTATTGGATGAATATTTTTCCTATAAAGGAAGCTCATCCATGATGAGGATTTATCTCCTTCAAGTTTGTGCAGTTAGATCAGAGGTTAGTGAGTGTGTGAAGAGGCCAATTCACATAGGTGGCAGCACTGGACCCCAAGGAAAATGCACAAGGAAATAGGAGGCTTGGAGGGTAGAGGAGAAGGTTTGTGAGAAGAATTTGACTATCTATGAGCAGTAGAGGGATTGTACTGAGAGCTAGATAGCTTCCGAGCTAAGGCTTGTGTAATCCGGACTATATTTCCACTTGTATGATAATACAGAGATGGGGTTTTAGGAAGGTTCTTTTTTGTTATGTGTGATTGATTCCTTCTTACCAGTTATATGTGTTCTTATTGATGATGCTCATGGTTGATTAAGCTTCTGCTAAATTGTTTGTAGAAGTAGATCAAGTGTTTTTCTTTAGTACATTGCATTACTAGGTGATCTACAGGTGGGAATTTTTACATGGTATCAGAGCTAGCTAATTTGTAGAAAAAATTCTACATGGTATCGGAGCTAGCTGATTTGTAGGAAAATTCTACAAAATTATACATGGTATCAGAGCACAAGTGATCAAGGAAGAACAATATATAAGAAGGAATTCGAAGTTTATTATTCGGGATATAGATCTTAAGTTATTATCACATCTATTTCACCGATGGCATTCTATGGTTTGAGGCTTGAGTATGCCCTTGATGGTAGCGCAAACTATATAGCTTGGAAGGATCGCATGGAGGCAGTATTGGAAGATAATGGCCTTAAGGACTTAATTGATCAAGAATTCCCTAAGCCTACTGATGCTACTCAACTGTCGGAATGGAAGAAGTGTGTGGCTAGAGCTAGGAGAATTCTCTTGGAGGGAGTGCAAGATCACATTGTCTCGAGCCTCCATGGGAAGGAGACTCCATTTGCAATGTGGAAAACATTGAAAGATATTTATCAGAATAGCAGTGATTAGAGGAAGCTGGCACTGAAGGACAATCTTCGAAAGATCAAGTGTGAGAAGGATGAGATGATCTCTATGTATCTGAACAAGCTCACCTCATGTAGGGATGAACTTGCAAGTGTAGGGGTCGTGATAGCTGATGATGACATGGTGAGTCTAGCACTCCTTGGCTTTCCTAAGAGCTAGCATAGCTACCAGGGCTCAGTTAATGGAAGGGAAAAAAACTACCAGATTGGGAACAACTATGGTAAGATTTAATGTAGGAGGAGATCAGACAGAGCACCAGAGATGGTTCTTCATCCATGGAGGATGAAGAGAACTGTGCCTTCGAAAGTAAGGTGAAGAAGGGGAAGGAGAAGGTTTCTCTTTCCGAGTCCAGTTCTTCCCATGGTAGGAAGAAGTTTGACAAATCGAAAGTGCAATGCTTTTGTTGTCATGAGGTGGGCCATTTTGCTGCAAATTTTCCACTGAGGAAATCCAAGAAGGGATCTGGGGAAGGATCTCAAGGTGAGGCACTTGCTTCACAGTTCGAGTTGAATTTCACAGTCTTCACATGCATGGTTTCATCCATGGTGGGAAGTGGTTGGTTTGACTGGTGACAAGAGTTACTTCAGTATTTTGGAGGAGAAATATCTCCAGATACTCATAGCGATGGGTAATGATGAAAAGTATAGTGTCTCAAGTGTAGGCATGGTTATTTTTCAGAGGGAGCATGGAGGTTTCCTTACCTTGACCGATGTCAAGTATGTAACAGGACTGAAGAGAAACTTGGTGTCGATCACAATGCTGGAAGACAGAGGCTATGATGTAGTCTTCAGTACGGGAAAGGTTTTCCTTAGACACATCATCACTAGACAGGTTAAGAAGATTTGTTCACGGGTCAAGAACCTGTATGCTCTTTAGGTTCAGGATGCATGCAAAGCCTTGAGTAGCAAGGTAATTGATGGAGACTTGTTGGTTGAGAGGGAGAGTATATTACCTCTCAACATGTAGTGTTAGAATAAGTCTCAGATGATTGTGGAAGAGACATGATTAGTGCAACAACTTCAGGAGGTTATGGATCAACCACAAAAAGGGAAGTTAAGTGGAGAGGGTAGAGACATCTACTCATGTAGAGACCTCTAGTAGAGGGAAACATCGAGCCAGGTGGGCAGAGGGATCACATGCAACCATACCTCCAGGTAGGAGGTGGGGCGATGTGGGGTGATTGTCCCAAGGAGGAAGGGCAGGATCCTTGAGGTACCCAACCTCTTTGATTCGACTCTGCTACAAGAGCCCCAATGAGGAGTAGCAGGAAATGACTGATTAGGTAGAGACAGATGCGGATGGAGTGACAGAGAGAGCTATAGTGTAGGGAATCCTAGGACAATGCAAAGCAAGCAGGCTGCAACAATGCGAGAGGCACAAGTGTGTTTCATGGTGCAGGGTAGCACAGAGAAGGGTGCAAAGGTGCGAGATGCATGGAGATGTTGCAGTAGTGTAGAGGTCAAAGTGGGAGCACTTGTCAACAGCAGGTAGAGATTCAGCATCAGAGTATGTTTCTAGCCCAACAGAGAGGTCAGTTGGGAGTTTTTTTTGTTCCGAGAGTTGCTGGAGCAACCACACTTGGTAGAATTGTTGCATGCAGAAAATTCTGAAGGTACAGGATCGGGTTCGAGAGGAAGACTTTCTTGTTGAGAGGGAGTGTTGAAAAATGGCAACAAGAAATGCTAAAAATAGAAGTTCTAAAAATAGTACTACTAAAAATAACATTTTGGGTATCAGTGTTGGATTGGGCAACAGGGAATGAAAAATGTAAGTGCTAAAAGTAGATGTTCTATTTTTAGTAGTTCTAGTTGGATTCCTATTTTTAGGCAATCCTTGGTCTAAAATAGGAAGTAAAATTCGAATTTTGTCTTACCAACAGTTTGGAATATTAATTAATTAATTCTCCATGAGTTAATTAGTTAAGGAAAAGCAAATTTGAAGTCTTTGTGAGAACATGTAATAATTTCTCCACTAATTGCGGAATGTGTCCTTGATTTGCTCCACTGACTGAGGAATTAAGGATGAGTTCTATATTGAGAGGATCAGTTGGCTTAGTTTAACTTAGTCAAGTTCAGTTAGATTAATTTAACGAGTTTTTAAATTAATGAGATATAATTTGTTGATTTGCATGCATGTGATAACTATTATTTTCAGATAATTGAGTATTCTCTCATGGATAACTAATGCATGGTAGTTCAGATAGAAACCTAGTTGAGATTAGAGAAGGGACAGTGTACTATTATTTGGATGAATATTTTTCCTATAAAGGAAGCTCATCCATGATGAGGATTTATCTCCTTCAAGTTTGTGCAGTTAGATCAGAGGTTAGTGTGTGTGAAGAGGCTAATTCACACAAGTGGTAGCACTAGACCCCAAGGAAACTACACAAGGAAATAGGAGGCTTGGAGGGTAGAGGAGAAGGTTTTTAAGAAGCCTTTGATTGTCTATGAGCAACAGAGGGATTGTACTGAGAGTTGGATAGCTTCCGAGCTAAGGCTTTGTGTAATCCGGACTATATTTCCACTTGTATGATAATACAGAGATGGGGTTTTAGGCAGGTGCTTTCCCCGGGTAAATTCTTCTGTGTTATGTGTGATTGGTTCCTTCTTATCAGTTATATGTGTTCTTATTGATGATGCTCATGGTTTATTAAGCTTCCGCTAAATTGTTTGTAGAATTAGATCAAGTGTTTTGCTTTAGTACATTGCATTACCAGGTGATCTACAAGTGGCAATTTCTACATGGTATCAGAGGTAGATGATTTGTAGAAAAAATTCTACATGGTATCAGAGCTAGCTGATTTGTAGGAAAATTCTACAAAATTCTACACATTCAACACTATGTTTCGTTGAAGGCAAGTGATGTAGAAGATGATTTATTCCCTATGAATAAGTTCTAGAAGAAGATAGCTCCATGATGAAGAAGTTAAATTTCATCCATGACATGATGTAGAAAGGAAGAGCTCTAGAAGTAGCTGATAATAGCATGATCTCTTCTGAAGAGAAGATAGTTTTTTTTGGTAACAAGTCACTAGTTAAGAGGAATTTTGGGCAAATCCCTAGTTAAGAGGGAATTTGGGTATATTCCTTTTATAGGAATGAATAGATCATCCCTAGTTGATAGGGATAGATAGACACATCATTCTTGTTTTCATTATGAATAAATAATGGAGGATTGAGGAATAATCTGAGAATGATACTGATACTCTTTGAGGATGAGGTAGGGAATGCAATAAGTAAGAGTAGTTTAAAAGAAAATTCGTTGAGGATGTGTTAATCCAAGACAAGAATGATCCTAGATAGACATACCTTGTGAACATCCAAATGGGGTATGTGCCTTGAGAAACAATGATAAAGGCTTCCATAAATCATTTATCTCCCCAGCATTGTGCTCTAATATTTTGGAGAGATAGAGTTGTTAGTCAAGGCCTTGCTATGTGACAATTCTGGTTGATATGATGAGATTCATTAATATAAGATAAAAATATAGCTTATGAGATGGCTTACCAATATGAATCTTCTTATGAGAATTATTCAGTATGAGAATGTCCATGTACCTTGTATGTATTCTGAATACCTCCTTATTTAAGAGGGAGTGTTGGAAAATGTAATTAGGTTTGGTCTTCATAATGTCTTATGTAATCATGATTTTATGTATTTTATGTAAAGAGAAAAATAAAATTTATCATTGTTATTTTGTAGCATAGGTTTCACACTCAAGATCAGTATATTTATAGGTAAAGCACCCATTGAGTGCTTCTAGGGCTTTGTCATAAAATCCAGGAGTCAAAGAAGTCATTGTCATATGTAAATACCCTATTGGGCATGTTGTATCATGTAAAATAAATTTATTTAGAGTCAATATTCAGATGTCTTCCTCCAAGACCAAGTCGGTCTACTAAAAGACAAGTTGGCCTAACAGTGACAAGTCAACCTCATTAGGGCTACTCAAAGAAGCCTATATATAGGAACTTGACCTCATTTGAGGACAACATCAAGCAAGTTCAATCAAGACAAGAAGAATACCTACAAGACAAGAAAAGAAGAGGAGAATAAAAGGGAGGAAAAGTGAAACATTTAAATACTTTTTTTGGGCCACCATCATCTCATACATTCGAGTAAACTAAGGGGTCATTTTGTTACATAAAGACCAAAAATTATAGTTATCTTCGGAGGAAGAAATTAGGTGTTAAAAGGATAATCTTGCAAGACAAGTTACTAAGGAAGAAGCTACTCCACAAGAAAAGGTAGAAAGATACATAGTTCACCATATTTCCTCAGACGTGCCAAATTAGGGTTTATGTAGTAGAGGTTGAAAATTGCAATCCTAAAGTAAGAATTGAATTTCTTGAAGTATTGAAGTAGTTCAACTTGGGTTGGATTTGTGAAGGACTAGCTCATCAAAGGAGAGGTTGACTTGGTATTATAGGGGTATTTTTCAAGGGTATTGGGTCTTGGAATTCATCATTTGAAGATTCTCTAAGAAGAGAATAATTATTGTGGGTTTTCCTCTCAAAGGGAGAGGTTTTGGCCCTGACTATTATCCTACATTTTGTGTCCTATTATCTCATTGATCTTCATAGTTTGATAATTGTTTGATGATAAGAAAAAAATAATAATCAATTGAAACAAGGAATTAATTACAATTCCATAAAGTTAAGTAAAATAACATCACAAGAAATTATCAAAATAAGAGAAATCACCATAATCTAGTTGCCCTTGATTTCTAAATATTTCTCAATCCTTTCAACTACTTTGATTGGAAGACATAGATCTTGTTTCTACTATGAAGTAAGGGGATTTATTGAGTCACTATGGATATTAAAATAGAATAAAATTAAGCTATAAATAAGTTAAGGTACCTGAATAGGAAGGATGAGGCCTATGTCATTATATACTTTTCTATTTCTCCAACCTTCCTCTTTCATGTTAAATCTTGTTCAACTCCAAACAAAGTATGGACTAAATTGGAGGGACTAATTAGCAAGAAGAATGAATTTAGAGGATATCAATTGGAGAATGAGCTCATATTCTTGAGCCCAAGAAACTTTGAGACCATACATGACTTCTTTTCCAAGTTTAAGACATTGATTCAATAAGTTAAGACATGTAGCATGTTATGCAACTAGCTCACAAAATAGAAGAAAAGATAGATCAATGACTTCAAAGTCAGCCTCTTCAAGAGGGCAACCTCCTTTACATTACACAAATGAAAAATTCTTGGATGACACAAATGACAAGACCTCCTTTCTATATATAGGAGTCTAAGGGGTCCCAATACAATTAGGGCCTACATAACAATAATATTATAGGGGCACATCAATAACAATAGTGGGCTTCTATGGGGCACAATAATAATAACATGGGGACTATATGGACACGATAATACAATAAGGGGGTTGCAATAATATTAATAAGGGGTTACACTAGTAGTATAGGGACCTAACATGCCCCTCTCCTTCATACAGTATTGTCCTCAATGCTTAAAGATGGTCTTGTATAAAATTATCATCCTCCCATGTGGAATCTTTAGCAGGTAAGTTCTTCCACTTGATGAGATACTCTGAAATTGATCCATTTCGTAGTTTTTGATTTCTTGTTTCTGTGATTGCTTAAGGTTCCAATATGATTTTTCCTTCCTTGTCAAGTTCTAGGAATATTGTTTGAACTTGGATCTTCTCACCTATAACCTTCTTTAAGCATGAAACATGGAAAATTGGGTGCACTCGAGAAGATGTAGGAAGCTCCAATTTGTATGCCATAGTACCAATATTTTGTAACACCTTGTATAGACCATAATATTTTGGTGATAATTTATTATCTTTATTAGCTTGTTTGAGGGTCATTTGTTTTGTATGGTTGTAGTCGTAGAAATACCCAGTCACCTACATCAAAACTTCTTTCACTGTGATGTTGATATGCCTGTTGTTTCATTCTATTTTCTGCCAAAGTGAGGTTATCCTTTATGTGTTTGAGACCTTGTTGTTGATGATCGATGTGATCTTCCACTGCTTGAACTTTAGAATTTTCTTTTAAAGATGATGTGATGGATGGTGGATGATATCCAAAAAGTTCCATAAATGGGGTCATTTTTGTTGCAGTATGGAAGGAAGTTTTATAACACCATTTAACCATAAGAAACCACTTGACCCATTGTGTTTGTTTATCGGATACAAAGAAATGAATATATCCTTCCAAAAATTTGTTCATTATCTCAATTTGTTGGTCAGATTGAGGATGATGAGATGATTTATTAGCTAACTGAGTACCCAGACAAGAAAGTAATTTCGTCCAAAAATTTCTAGTGAAAGTGGGATCTCTGTCGCTTATAATAATCTTTGGGTTTCCATGTAGCTTTTGAATTGTTTCCATAAATACTGCAACAACTGTACTGGCTTTAAATGGATGAGATACTGCAAAAAGTGTGCATACATGGTAAATCTATCAACTACCACCATGATGAAACTCTTTCCTTCAAACTTGGGTAAACATGTGATAAAATCCATTGAAACCTCCTCCCAACATTGACTTGGAATGGATAAAGGTTGTAATAGACCTGGGGTATTAATTGTCTCAACTTTATTTTGTTGGAAAACCAAAAATTCTGCCACAAAATTTTGAACATCAGATTTAAGGCCATGCAAAAAAAAAAATTCTTGACCCTATGGTAAGTTTTTGAAAATCTTGAGTGCCCTCCTAAGGGACAAGTGTGCAATTCTAGAAGAATCTTTTGTATGAGTTGGGAATTCTTACAGGGGTATAAGCGATCTTTGTACCATAACGAATCATTTTACCAGCTAAATGTATCAGATGTACTGGGATCTTGTTGCAACTATTGAATGAGTGCTCATACTTCTTCTTCATTATTCGATTCACCCCTTTCTTCATTTATCCAATCTGGTTGGATAATATAAATGGCACAAAACAATGCTTCCACATCCTCATCCTTTCTTGAGAGTGAATCTTCAACAACATTTTTTTTCCATTTTTTGTAGATGATTTCAAAGTCATAACCCAACATATTTGTGACCCATTTTTGTTGTTCTTCTAAAGATAATCTTTATTCTAAAAATTATTTAAGGCTATCATGATCCGTTTTTACCTTGAAGTGTCTTCCTATTAGGTAGGGTCGTCATTTCTTAAGTGCATGTAGTATTGCCAACATTTCCTTCTCATAAATAGCTTTGTGTAAATACTTTCCTTTGATTGGATGACTTTTGAAAGCAATGGGTCTTTCTTCTTGCATTAAAACAGCACCAATTCCATTTCTGAGGCATCACATTCCACAGTAAAGGTTTTTGTGAAGTCTGGTGTAGCTAAGATCGGTGCTTGGCATATTTCCTCTTTAAGATGTTTGAAGGCCTTTGTTGCTTCTAGAGTCCATGAAAATGCATCTTTATTTAGTAATGTTGTTAGAGGTGCTGCTATTCTCCCATAATTCTTAACAAACTTGCGATAATGCCTTGTCAACCCAAGAAATCCTCGCAAATGCTTTATGGATGTGGGAACTTTCCATTCCTTAGTGGCTTTAATTTTGCTAGGGTTTATCTTAACACCTTCATTAAATACAATATGACCCAAATATTCCACCTCTTGTACTCCAATTAAACATTTGGATCTTTTTACATATAATTGTTTCTCCTCTAATAGTTTTAGCACCCTGTCAACATGTTTAACACAATCCTTCCAAGAGTTGCTGTAGATTATCATAAAAAAATGCTAACACAAATTTTCTAAGGAAGGGTTTGAAAATGGAATTCATCAAACCTTGAAATGTAGAAGGTGCATTAGTAAGGCAAAAAGGCATTACCAAAAATTCATAATGACCCTCATGAGTTCTAAATGTTGTTTTTGGAATGTCTTCAATATTCATTCTGAATTGATGATATCCCGAACGAAAATCCAACTTGGTAAAATAAATTGCTCCATGTAATTGATCCAATAATTCATCAATAAAAGGAATGTGAAATTTATCTTTAATAGTAAGCTTGTTGAGCTCCCTATAATCTGGACACATGCGCCATGATCCATCCTTCTTGTGTACGAATACTACTGGAGCAGAGAAAGAACTTTGACTATGTTGAATTATACGAACCTCTAGCATTTATGCAACCATATGTTAAATTTCAATCTTTTGGGAATATGGATATCTATAAGCCCTGATGTTTGGGGAAACACTTCCTAAAATCAAATGAATAGCATGTTCATGATCACGAATAGGCGGGAGGCCTTTGGGAGTCACAAATATGTTGGAATGATTTTCCAAAACTTTTTGGAGATCTAGAGAAATAGACAATTTCGATGTGGGAACCTCTAGTGAACATAATTATGCAATTATGCCATGTTGTTCTTTCTTTAGAAGCTTTTTCATGTTGTTAGAGATGATTATCTTTCCCGGTTTCCCTATGATACCCCTTAATTCAACTTCCTTTCCTTCCCAAAAAAATTTCAAGAAAGTTCTTGAAAATTAAAAGCTATCATACCTAAAGATTGTAGCCATTAGACTCCTATACAACATCAACACCACCCATTAGAATGGAAATCATTGAACTATATATTACATGTTCTCCCATGGATAGCTTGATATTATGGCACTTTCCAAGGAAATTTATGGTTCCTCCATTTTCAACCATCACTTGACACTCTGGTGCTGGCTATAGGAAGAAATTCAATTCCTTGGCTATCTTACAATGAATAAAATTATGAGTACTACCCGAGTCAATCAACACTATTACCTTTTAATTCTTGATATGTTCTTCTATCCTGAGAGTTTGAGGAGTGGTAATTCTTTCCAATGCATTACAAGATAAGGTCGAATTCATTTCTTCTTTCTCTAGGGTTGGTTCCTGGTGTAGATCCTCTTCTTTTGATGTTTCTTGTTTCTTTTCTTCCTCTTCTTCACAATCTATATAAAATATTTTTTTCTCAGCACACTTATGACCTATAGTGTACTTTCTATCACAAATGTAACAAAGCCTTTTTTCTCTCTTTTCTTCCAATTGTTGTGGTCACCTTGTAGGTTGTGGAAGGCTAGGGTAAGAACCACTTCCATCTTTATAGTTATGAGTGGTAGGCTTCCTTGCTATTATAATTTGCTTTCAATTTTTCTTGCCAATCTGAATGCCTTCTCCAATGAATCAGGTTCCCAAAGGAAAACCTAGTGTTCATTGTTAACCTTTAAATTCACTATGAACACATCAATTATATGATCCTCTGGAATATCTTTTACCCTTATATTCAATTTTTGGAATTCCTTAATGTGCTCCACCATTGAACCCCTTTGTTTGAGATTTATAAATTGGCTAAAGAAGGTATTTTTTTTGTATCCTCATAATGTTCTATCGTTTCCTCCATAAAAATTAACCAAGTGACAATTTGTTTACGAGAGCAAAGCCATCAATGCTATCCAAAATGATTGGGTTCTAAATATAAAGTTGCAACGCGTACCTTTTGTCTGTTCTGCACATTATGGAGATCAAAATATTGCTCCATCTATAGTATCCATGTTACGGGATCCTTGCCACCAAAATTCCTCATATCAATATTTAGAACATGGTGGGTCTTGAATCCAACATTAGATTCTATGGAATCATGATTAACGTTTCTTTTTTTCTCATTATGAGTTTCCTCTACTACCTTTTCGCCATTACGAATCATTTCTTGAAGAAACTTTGCCAAACCTCCTTTCAAAACTTCCATTTATTTATTCAAATCTTCAAAGTTTACTTCTAAACCATCCATCTTAGCTACTGTTACTTTTTGTGAGAGTGAAATTTGTTCCACTTGGTATTGTAATTTTGATATATCATGTTGCATTTCTTCCTCTTCTTCATGATTCATGGTAGAGATCTCAGGTTTCTTACTAGGTGTTTCAAGTTTCTTTCTACGGGGCATCAATTAATGATAATTATGCTTCACTATGCCCTTTGAATTACTTCAAACTAATTTTTCAAACCAAACTTATGCAAAATTTTAAAAAGACTACACACCTTTATTCGCTTTATAGGATCTTGATATTGAATTTGTTGTATCTTTGCAATTTTAGATCTCCAAGGTCTGAAATTTCGTCCTGTGGTAGCCCGTTGAGTCCTCTTTTCAACCCCACAAGTTTGATCAATATTGGATTCTCCAAGAAAGAGTTTGTCCAAATATCCCATGATGGCCTGATTATAGACCGCTTTAGTATGAAGTGCCACATGTCCCTATTTCAACCTTTCCACTTGGAAACAATACATAAAAAACTACAGTTTGTCCTCTTTCTGTAATATTTTACGAAATTTAAATTGTATGCTCAGAGAGAAAGTTATGACGATTTCCCCAGGTCACCTGTTTGAGATATAATTCAAGAGCCTGCAAAAACCCTACGTTCCTTGGATCATATCTCTGAAAATGTATCGAAAAAATATCTGAAATTCAGATGCAATGTTCATCAAGATTTCAGCTCAAATGGGTTTTAATTTCATCTTCTGAAACTTTGCAGGAAAAAATTTATGGTGAAAATTCCGAGATGACCTGTTTGAAGCAACGAAACCCTAGAATCCAAAGCTCTGATACCAAATGTTATGAAACCACCTCAAAAAATAGAAGAAAAGATAGATTAACAACTTCAAAATCAGCCTCTTTGAGGGGGAAACGTCCTTTGCATTACATAAATGAAAAATTCTTGGATGATACAAATGACAAGGCCTCTTTTCTATATATAGGAGTCTAAGGGGTTCCAATATAATTAGAGCCTACATAACAATAATATTGTAGGGGCACAACAATAAAAATAGTGGGATTCTATGAGGAACAATAATAACAACATGGGGACTATATGGGCACAATAATACAATAAGTTGGTTGCACTAATAACAATAAGGGGTTATACTAGTAGTATAGGGACCTAACATAGAATTGATAAAAAAGAGGAGCATATTTTCCTTTCAGTTCTTTCAAAGACGAATATTCTCTATTTATTTCTCCCTTCCATACTAAAATGATCTCTATGGGGAAAAATTGGAACTTTCTTTCAATGTATGCCTTCATATTTTCACTCATTCAGGAGAAAAATAAGCTCATTCACGTGGCGACTCTAAAAAACTCCATGGCCCATGTGCTTGCAATACAATATAATAGAAAGAAGAACAAATGGGAAATAAGGGATTTTGATCCATAAATGGAGAAAACATTGAATCCATTAAGGAGGCTTCGAACCCCAATGGAGGAAAAACTAAGGAGGAGAGAACATAGCTTATCTACTATAACAAAGGATTTCATTCAAAGAGTTATTGTATGGTGAAGACCATTAATTATATGGAAAATGTACTTTAGCAACACAACTTGTAGATTTCATACTAAACAATCTTAAGTACAATTTGAAAGATAAGTTACCAAGGATCAAGGTAAGGGTCATGTTTTCACTGTTATGGCTTCATTATCTGATAGATGGATCTTAGACTTAGTTGCCTCTAATTATATGACTACATCAAAAAAAAAAATCTTCCTTGGTAGCTTGCACTAAACTTTCTATTTTGATGAGAGACAAAAAACTCCTATGATAGCATTTGGAGAATGGAGAGTGGACCTTTATTATAAAAGCTTTCAAAATGTGTTACATCTTTCAAATATCTCCATGAATATCCTCTCTATTGTGGTCACAACAACCACCCTTTTTTATTTTTCTTAGATAAGTAAAACAAAATCCCAGCCCCCTCCTGCCCCTTCCCAAGCAATTTTTTATTTTATTTTTGCTTAACCTTGTGGGTTTACTATCTATTCTTTGACTATCATTAGTTTTCAAGATTGGATCTTTGGGAAGTTTCATTTCATAATTTTTAGTCATAGGGAACCATAATTTATTTTCACGTTTCCTAATTTATTTTTGACTTTTCTTTAAGTTCAAATTTATTTCACTTTACATATTATTTTTATTTTAGTTTTTATGCTTATCAACCTTTTTATTATTATTATTTAAGTTTACTATTTTGAAATGATAGTTATTGTTGGCCTTTTAATTTTCTCTAGTTTTCCTAAATTTGGTTTTGGATTGGATATGTCGGTTTTTATCTTGTTTTGTTTTTATTTAGGTTACATTCATTATTTGTGATTTGGGATAGATAAATCTATAATTTACTTTTAATACACTAATTAGTTTATAATTTTTTCTTCTCATAGTTTCATCATTTCCTAATTTTAAGGTCGCCATCATCTTCTACTTGTTAGAGCTTTCCAGTGATCTAAAATTTATCTCATTCTAAGTTCAAGACACAAGGTTATGACTTCCAAAATTTTTGACCCATTATTATGTTCTTGTGAGATAATAGATGATGCATCCCCTAGACCCACATGGAAAATGGTTGTATTGAGCATGCTGACATGGTCACTAATATGGAAGATGATATATCATGTTGACTTGCTAGGTTATTGGATATCCAAGCATCCCAACCTCAACCTTCAAATTGAAATATTTTTCAAGTGCCCAAGATGCATTTAGTCTTATATATATTTGAATATGGAATGTCTTTGGGGTGTCCCAAATCTCAAATATATCTAGATTTGGATTTTTTATTTAAGTTTTTTGTTATTTTTTTTAAAGGTTTTTTTAAGGATTTTTATTTATTTTATTAGATCGTTTTAAACTTTTATTTATTTATTTTATATTTATTAGGTATCCATATCTGAATCTTTTCACATTACATAACATCTAAAGGTTCTATATATCTAGATTTTTTGGAGGTATATAGGTAACTAGGTAGATGGGCGTTTCACATTGCATGACATTTCAATTTTCCCAGATATTGAATATTTGGATTTTATGGAGATATAAGAGCCTTTAGGTATCTAGGGTTTTCACATTGCATGACATTTAAATTTTTTCGATTACTAGATATCTAACTATGCAAGATATCATATGTGCATGTGTAACAAAACTTTGGCTCCACATTCTATACTTCCTATAGCTCTCTCTCTAGATAAAAATAATTATGGGTGGAAAACAATATAATCACCAAATGATTCCTTCTTATAATGCATGCATGATAGAAATATAAGCCCCTAGGTCAATAGTCCATAATTGATTTAGGGAGAAGTCAATGTTTCGTGATGCTAATTTTCAAGAGTCATATATTGAGTTTTAGATGACCATATTTAGTAAGAAATGGCTTGTTAGAATTCTAGGAATGTGGGGAATATTTGCGTCAGTTATTTATTTTCAAATTAATAGTAAAAATACCTTAAATTTTGGTTAAGGAAAGACCCATGGGTTTAAAAAAAAATACCATGAGATTACAAAAAGAAAATTGAGAAAGTTTAGAAATTAATAGTTCATATTTGTTATTTAAATTTATCTTCTGTGATTTTATTTACAAATTTATTCGATATTAAAATTTTTATTTGATTGGATTTATTAATAGTTTTGGTTAAATTTTTAATAATTTGTAAATTATGAACAAGTTTGTTGTTAAAAATACCAACAAGAAATTCCAATTTAATTTGTCCTTGATTTAAATTGTGAATTAAATCAAAATTCTATTCTCATAGCAACTTGTAATAGTTAATTAAGTTAAATTGGCTTAATTGACTTAGGAAATTTGAGTTGGAAGTCTATCTATAGTTATGTAGAGTGATCCCTAAATTTTAGGGGCCCAGATTGAGTTCTTTTGAGTTGTAATTTAATAACTCAGTCTAACTGAGTTATAGTTAGTTAAACTAGTTCTAACTATTCGAGGAACTAGTAAGAGGTCTAGTAGTGGGGTAGTTCACTAGTGCATCGTCAGTGCCACACCAGTTAACTAAATATTCACTCATAAATAACTCATACATGTCAGTACAGAGGAAGACCCAATTGAGATTAGAGTTCAGGGATAGTGTACTATTAGTGGTATAATTCTTTGAGTTGTACAGATGGTGCATGCAATCAGTTGAGAGCATATGGATGGATTGTGTAGTTATAGATAGTGGATCTCCCAATTAAATATGGGATAATTCTCTCAGGAATTGCGCAAGGAAATAGGGACTTGGCAGGAAACGAAATTGGCTAAGTGTTGGCTTGAGCTGGCTTGTGTGGGAGAGAGATAGATTGTACTAGTGCAAGAATTTTTTAGGTTGACAAAGAATTGTATTTTCTTCTCAGGTATTTTGGTTAATGCAATATAGATATTCAAGGTTTTTAGCAGTTTATTTCCCCAAATAAATATTGTGTTATGTGCGATTGATATTCTTCCTTTTTTGCTTATTGTTTTCATCAATCAATTTTGGTTTCCACTGAAGACTAGAGTAGATTGTGTCTTATTATTTATCATATCACATAAGTTGTGGAATCTACAAGTAAAAATGTACATGGTATCAGAGTTGAAGAAAATATAGAAGAGGATAATTCAAGTTTGGTGAAATCAAATTTGCAGTTCATATTTCAAAATCAACAATATGGATTTCTATGGTTAGAGACTTGAGTATGCCCTGATGGGAAGCTCAAATTACATAGCTTGGAAGGATAGGATGGGGGAAGTGTTGGAAGACAATGGCCTAAAGGAATTTATATATCATGAAATTATTAAGCCTCCATCATATGATGCTAAATATTTCACCGAATGGAGAAAGTGTGTGGCAAAAGCAAGAAGGATTATCCTAGAAGGAGTTCGAGATCACATTGTCTCAAGTCTCCATGGTAAGGATACTCCATATGCAATGTGGAAGGCATTGATAGATGTGTTTCAAAATAACAGTGACCATAGGAAGTTGGAACTAAAGGAAAAACTTATAAAGATCAAGACGGAGAAGGGCGACTGAATTTTGAAGTACTTGACAAAGTTCACCTATTTTCAGGATGAGCTTGGAAGTGTCGGGATTACTATTACCGAAGATGATATGGTGAACCTAGCTATTCTAGGACTTCCCAAGAGATGGCACAATTACCAAGACGCAATTAATGGGAGGGAGAAGCTACCATATTGGGAGAGGTTGTGATATGATTTGGTACATGAAGAGATTTGACGGAACACTAAAGACGGATCCTCATCAAATATTGATGATGAGGATAATTGTGCCTTAGTGGGTAAGACAAAGAAAGGGAAGGGAAAGTCATCCCATTCCAAATAAAATTCTTTTCATGGTGGCAAGAAGAAGGACATTTCGAAAGTCAAGTGCTTTCAATTTCATGAACTGGGACATTTATCCACAAAATGTCTGCTCAAGAAGGCCAGTAAGAAGCCCTCAAGAGGAGCGGCAAGTGAGGCTCTTGCCTCAAAATTCAAATTGGAATTTACACTTATCACTTGTATGGTGTCATCGATGATGGGTAGTGTATGGTACCTGGAAAGTGGAGCTTCTTTCCACATGAATGGTAACAAAGAGCTCTTCAGTAACTTGGAGGATAAGACTCTCCAAATGCATATCGAGATCGGTGATGATGGGAGGTGTAGCACTATCAGGATCGATACAGTTACCTTTCAGAGGGAGTTATAATCTCCCATTACTTTGTGAGATGTTATGTATGTTCTTGGTTTGACGAAGAATGTGGTATCTATTGCCACGTTGGAGGATAGAGGCTATTATATGATATTTAGTAAGAGAAAGGCGTTCCTTCATCAAATAGCCATGGGATAGGTGAAGAGGATAGGGATTTGAGTGAAGAATCTCTACAATTTTGAGGTAGAATATTGTTTTTACTTAGGAATGAAAGTAGAGAAGGTGAAGAGCTGAAACATCCATGAGTTATGGCACAGGAAGTTGGGTCACCTGCACCATGGCACTTTAAAGATCATGCAACAAATTTCTACCAGTATTCCAAAGGGTACAGTTGAGTAGGTAGACACATGAAAAGGGTGTACATTAGGAAAGTACACCAAGGCTTCCTTTCATGACAAAGACAGTCGAGCACAGGCTATCATCGATCGAGTCCACTCAGATGTGTGTGGACCATTCTCGACAACATGGATGTCCAAGCACAAGTATTATGTTAAATTTGTTGATGATTTTTCTCGTAAGCATTGGATATTCTTCATGCATAAGAAAGATCAGAATTTTTCAAAGTTTTGTGAATTTAAAGCATTGGTTGAGAAGGATATTGGCAGGAAGGTTAAAGCTCTTAGGAGTGATAACAGTGGTGAGTATGTGTCGAATGAGTTCAAAAACTTCAGAGCATCGAAACACATTCAACGAGAGTTGATAAAATCTCATAACTCACAAGAAAATGGGGTGGATGAGAGGAAGAATAGGGGTATTATGGGAGCATCACGAGCAATGTTGCATGATCAAGGCCTACCACTACACTTGTGGGCTGAGGCATGCAACACAACTATTTATTTTCATAACATAAGCTCTCATCGAATTATTGGGACGAGCACACCGGAAGAGGATTTTTCAAGGAAGAAACTAGATGTGGGACACTTCAACATTTTTGGTTCATCGGTCTATTTCCATGTAACCAAAGATGCATAGAAGAAGCTTGAGCCAACAACATAGTTGTAGAAATTTGTGGGGTACACTGATACACCTCACAACTATCGGGTGTACCTATCGACCAATAGGATGACAATAGTTTGTAGGTTTGTAAAATTCGATGAAGAGAAGGCCATGAGATGTTCCCTTGAGAGGGAGCTACAACTACATATAGTTAAGGACCTCTTAGCTCCTAAGGAGGAACATTAGGATGATGTGGAGTAGCCACATGCAGAGGAATAGGAAGTGGAGGCACCCACTCTTGTGAGAAAGTGCACTAGAGAGGCTGACACGTTATTGCATGATGTTAGAGAGAATGTGGGAGCACCCACATCACAACGCAGACATAGGAGGTCACCAAAGACGTATGTTGGCTATATGGCTATGATGTTAAATAACTAAGGCTTAGTTTATGAAATAGAGAATTCATGCTTTCCTATTTAGTGCACAAAGTTACATAGATTATTTACACAACAAACAAGTTACATTTGATTAAGGAACGTTGTTGAGGTGTATCTATTTTGTTAAAGTAATATAGGACTTAAACCATGCTTTATCTGCTCAAAAGGCCATGTTTGCATGTGTAATGAACCCCTGGGCTTTGTAATGTGTTAGGAAATTCATCAGGGTAGTAACAATGCCTCACTTTTACCATCTAGGAAAGCCCCCATTGATGAAACAAGCCAATTATGACTAGAAATTCCTTCTATTTGTTCTTTTAAAGTCACTTAAGACCAAATACCCTAAGACTTGGACCTAAAATTATCTGAATAGAAGATTTCACTAGCACAGGTAGTGAGCCTACTAGCTTTTGCAAGCATTTAAACTTGCTCCTAGATGATGATAAACTTCATAGATGAAGCACACTACAAAGAGGTCAAATTTGGCTAAGGGCTACTATCAAGTAGTATCTATTCTGTCAAAGTAACCCAAGACCTGATCCTTGCGTTATCTGTGCATAGAATATGATAAATATGGGTAGTGAGCCCCCTGAGCTTTTTAACTTCATCATCATTGCAACATTGTGGGATTATTAAGTAACTAGATAAAACACCTATTAAACCCATTTTATGTTGGAGGGAGGTTGTCACTTTCTGTGATGTGGTTAGTTAGCCTTACCATTTGGAAGAGAGTACAATCATCCACATTCAAATGGGAAACCTGGTGGGGAGCAATAGTATTGCCTTCTTTTTCCCGCTACACCAATCCCTCTTTGATCAAACATGATTGTTTTGATGTGTGGTTGATTTTGAGCATATCTATTCTATTAAAGTCACCTAGGACTTGAATACCCAGCAGTCCTAGTACTTGAACTTGAAATAATCCGATGATTTTAGGTATGTTTTATGCTTAGAGAAATTTATTTAAATTTTCACAGTTAGCTCGATATCGTTTCCAGATTAGCAATCACATCAGCATAATAGTAAATTGCAGACAAAACATAAACATAAATCACAAAGGACAATCCAAGAGAAGAGGACACAAGATGTGGTGCTAGCCAGGGAAAAACCCCAATGTGGGGAAACCCTTAATCAATTCTTCTTATGTGTTCATCAATAGGTCAACAGAGAGAGAGAGAGATAGTACATATATAACAGAAGTCAACACTTTGACTTATCTAAATAGGGGCATAGACCATATCTAAGAAGATGATACATGACATAGCTGAATTTAGTTGAATACATGCTTCTTCAACTGATTCTCCAAGGTGACTCCATCACCATGCTACACCTATCATTGTGTTGCACCTCATGATCATGCTACATGTTGGGTGCAAGAATTGCACTTAAGTAAACTCCTCAACACTTAATTGTCAACCCAGGGGTTTCGTAAACTTAGAGACAAAGCACAGGAAATGCCACAAGTGGTATGATTTCTTCCTACTCCTAATCCTACTTCTTAAATGAAAATTTTCAGAATCAAATAGAAAACAATCTTAAAGGAAATTGACACCAAAACAATTCTAGTGCTGGAATGTAAAAGAATAATTTGCAAGGAAATCAATTAAGGAACTTTTACATAACTGGAAGAAATCTTAAATGCTGAAATGAAATACTATGTTTATCTTCAATATAGATGGCTAACAACTTTACAAGTGGGACCTTGCAAAGATCTATTTCCCAATTGATTTTTCTTCTACACCAAGCAAGATGTTCTTGTATGTTATGAACCCAGCTCACAAAAAGATAGAAAATATAGATGAACGCCTTAGAAATAAGCCTCTTCAAGGGGGCAACCTCCTTTACATTACACAAATGAACAATTCTTGGATGATACAAATGACAATACCTCCTTTCTATATATAGGAGTCTAAGGGGTCATAATATAATCAGAGCCAACATAACAATAATAATGTAAGGGCACAATAATAACAATATGGGGACTATATGGGCACAACAATATAATAACGGGGTTGTACTAATAACAATAAGGGGTTACACTAGTAGTATAAGGACCTAACATGCCTCTCTCCTTCAAAAAGTGTTGTCCTCAACGCTTGAGTAGTTCTTGATGCTTATATATAAATTCTTGTCCTCCCATGTGGAATCTTCAGTGGGTAACTTCTTCCACTTGATGAGATACTCTGAAATTGATCGATTTCGTAGCTGTTGGGTTCTTGTTTCTGTGACTGCTCCAGGTTCCAATATGATTTTTCCTTGCTCGTCAAGTTCTGGAAATATTGTTTGAACTGGAATCTTCTGCACCTTTTGAATGAGTGGCGACTCTTCTTCATCCTTCTTGCATTCATCCCTTGCTTTGTTTATCCAATCTGGTTGGATAATAGAAATAGCACAAAACAATGCTTCCACATCCTCATCCTTTCTTGAGAGTGCATCTACAACAACATTTTGCTTCCCTTTTTTGTAGATGATTCCAAAATCATAACCCAACATATTTGTGACCCATTTTTTCTTTTCTTCTAAAGATAATATTTGTTCTAAAAAGTATTTTAGACTATCATGATCCAATTTTACCTTGATGTGTCTTCCCATTATGTAAGGTCGCCATTTCTTAAGTGCATGTAGTATTGCTAACATTTCCTTCTCATCCATATCTTGCTTGAGATGTAGCTGTAAAAATACCCAATCGCCTGCATCAAAACTTCTTTCACTACGATGTTGACCTGCCTCTTGTTTCATTCAATCCTGCACCAAAGTGGCGTTGTCCTTTAAAAGTTGGAGAACTTGTTGTTGATGCTTGATTTGATCTTTCACTGCTTGAAGCCTTTTCTTCTTGATATGTCCTTCTATCTTGATAGTTTGAGGAATGGTAATTCCAGCCAATGCATTATAAGATATGCTAGGATTCATTTCTTCTTTCTCGATGTGATCTTTCACTTCTTGAACCTTTTTCTTCTTGATATGTCCTTCTATCTTGAGAGTTTTAGGAGTGGTAATTCTTTCCAATGCTTTACAAGATATGGTCGGATTCATTTCTCCTTTCTCTGGGGTTGGTTCCTAGTGTATATACTCTTCTTTTGATGTTTCTTGATCCTTTTCTTCCTCCTCTCCATAATCAATGTAAAATAATTTATTCTCAGCATACTTATGGCCTTTAATGTATTTGTTATCACAATTGTAACAAAGCCCTTTTTCTCTTGTTTTCTTCCAATTGTTGTGGTGTAACCCTTGTAGGTTGTGGAAGGCTAGGAGAAATAACACTTCCATATTTATAGGAGGGCTAGACTTCCTTGTTGCCATAATTTTGCTCTCCACTTTGTAACAAAGCCCTTTTTCTCTTTTTTCTTCCAATTGTTGTGGTGTTGCTCTAAATAAGGTGTTACTCTTTGTATCCTCATAATGTGCTATCATTTCCTCCATGCAAACTGACCACGTAACAAGTTTTTTACGAGAACAAAGCCCTTTATACGATAAAAATTGATCTGGTTCTAAGTATGAAGATGCAATACATACCTTTTGTAACAGTGGTACACCATGTAGATCAAAATATTTCTCCATCTGTAGTATCCAATTTACCAGATCCTTTCCATCAAACTTCCTCATATCGCCTTTTCTTGATTTCAAGAGCTTGTTCTTGAAATGACTGTAACTCTATACTTTCAAATCTCAAAGTTCTGAAATTGTCTCCTACAGTAGCCCTCTAAGTCCTCTTTCTAACTCCGCAAATCTGATCACAATTTGATTCTTCAAGAAAGAGTTATGCCCAATCTCCTAAGATGAACTGATTATATAATGTTTCAGTAGAGCAAACTTGTACGACACGCCACATGTCATGGTTTTGACCAGTCCATCCTCTTTATGTAACTTCTTACGAAATTTCAATTTGTTTCTCAGAGAGAAAGTTATGACAATTTTCCCAAGGTCACCTTTTTGGAATGTAATTTGGGGGTCTACAAATACCCTAACTTCTTCAGACTATATCTCCACAAAATATAGAGAGACATGATCTGAAATTCAGAGCCGAGGTTTAGACCGATTTCTTCTCAAATTTCTTTTTGTTTTAGCTTCTGAAACTTCGTAGCAAAAGAGATAGCGAAAATCCCACAACGACCTATTTTAGCTTAAATTCTAGAGCTTGCAAAAACCCTAACTTCCTCAGATCATATCTTTGAAAATATAGCGAGACAAACTCTAAAATTCAAACCCAAGGTTCAACATGATTTCATCTCAAATGGGTTTTTTTCACTTCTGAAACATCGCAAAAATTTTTTTATAGCAAAAATGCCACAATGACCTATTTGGAGCAGTGAAACCCTAGAATCCAAAGCTTTGATACCAAATGTTATGAACCCAACTCACAAAAAGATAGAAAAGATAGATGAACGCCTTAGAAATAAGCCTCTTCGAGGGGGAAACCTCCTTTACATTACATAAATGAACAATTCTTGGATGATACAAATGACAAGACCTCCTTTCTATATATAGGAGTCTAAGGGGTAATAATATAATCATAGCCGACATAACAATAATAATGTAAGGGCACAATAATAATAATAGTGGGATTCTATGGGGCACAATAACAACAATATGGGGACTACATGGGCACAACAATATAATAAGGGGGTTGTACTAATAACAATAAGGGGTTACACTATTAGAATAGGGACCTATCTTGCACTGAGACTGAGCTTCCTTCACCAAAGTTTCCAATTTACTTTCGGAAGAATTAAAAGACGTGTTGAAAAGAATTGCAATTGCAAGCTAGATTCTGAGATAAATTACACGTGAAAAAGAATGCTTTAGTTAACTAAACTTTGCAATGAAATTGAAATTCATAAAGAAAAAACAATTCATAATAATCAAAGAAATAGTCAAAGTAATCTTCATGCATCAAACTGACTTTCAGAAATTCACTTATAATGTTTATGTTCCTTTTTCTTAAGTCATAAAATCCAAGTGTAAAGTATGGTGTTTTTAATAGCGTGCTTCCTTAATTCACATAAACATTATTAGATCCTTTAGAAGTATAGCTCTTAACATTAAGAATGATTACTTGAATTAACAATACTTTTTCTTGTAGGAATAAATGAAATTATAAGCAGGAAAAGGAACGTGACACTTGCTGTGAAGTAAATGAATAACCGGAGTGCAGGAAACTACATACACTAGTAGAGGAAGAATATTCCTGCATGACCTGAGTGGAAGCAAACTAAGACAAAAATTGCAAGAAAAGAATTGCAAGAAGGAAATTACAAGAAAGTAATTGCAATAAAGAAATTACAAGAAAGAAATAAACTTAATTAAACTTCCAAACTATGGATTCGTTCACGCTTGACTATGAAATGACTTTAACTCATAACTTCTGAAATAAACGTAATAACAATCCAAGTCACAAAACTGCAAAGGAATAAATATTCACACAAACCTTTTAGATGCAAGAGAGCATGGCGATGATTTGTCTGCCTCTCTTAGAAAAAATGGTTGTAGCATATGGAGGACTTTCTGTAGGAGTATGACACTCCTCTATAATGGAATTTTGGAAAATTTGGCTATCCTAGGAAGGTCTAACTTGGTGTAGAGGTCAAGCAAGCCTTCAATAGAAAGGGGGATCTTATTTGGGCTCGGCTGGACTTGCAGTGATGGTGAATAAAACTTGTTGGTTAGGGGTTATAGTGGCTCTTTGGTTGGGAATGTAGCAAGCATGACAGAAGTGGATGATTTCTAGGAATGGGTGTACTTCTTGAAACAAATACTTGGGAAAATTAGACTCCCAAAGGTGAGTATCATCATTTTGGTTTAGGAACTTGTCCTTACTCCAGCAGTGGAGCTTTAGAAGGTAGGCAGGGGAAGTTGTGTCCTTTATTTAGAAGTCTTTGTTTGCTAATGTAAGGTGGTTGATGTCCAGGTGAGGGGCTTGCAGAGGTCTCACATCCAGAGAGGTTTGGGAAGCCATAATTGGGTTTACAGATTTGAATTATTCTTTTAGTGGTTTCAGAAGTGAGGTTTGGAAGCTCAGGAACAGTGGGAGGGTAATTATAGTTTGTAAAAGCGTTTGGGATGTACAAATAGGTTTCTTCTCAATTCAGGAAATTTTCTTTAATTAATTCAATTATTCAACCGCTTAATTACAACTGTGTGTTTTCAAATTTCAAAGGTCATTCTTGCTTTTTTCCAAGAATATTGTAAATTAATGGCTTGACGTGTAGACTGGGTTTAGTGGTGAATTCAGAAGGTACTGTAGCTTTCAACTGTCAACTCGTTGCTTCAATTGGGTATCTGGAGCGTCTTCAGGTGGCAGAAGGTGGTCAAATTAGTCGCAGGGGTTTCATGGTGTCACAAATGGCTAAGCAACAATTTGTAGTGAAAAACGAGCGAAAAGAGAGAATTGGGGCTTTTTCAGCCTTTTAACGAGTAACGATCACATTTTGGTGCAGAAATTATAAATGAACAGTGGGCAATTTTTTGTTTAGGCAGGGAGGAGGTTTTTTGGGCCATCGCATTGCTTTTAGAGGGAGGGGGTTATTTCTCATGAGCACGTGATCTAGCCTGGTGCCACCATGTAGCAGAACAATGCCCAGGAAAAACTGTGAACCTCACATGCTCTCGAGCTGTTATTGGTCGGATAATGAATCTGCGTGATATGGTTGTACACCGTCAGATATGGGGGTTAAATATCAGAGGGCTATCGCGTAGTTGAGTTGCATAGATGAAATTGGGAAAGTGATTTGGCGGGGCTTGAGATTTAATTACAGATAATTGTAATGAACTAACGCATAATGGCAAGGTGTAGTATAAGCAACGACTAAATAAGGTAGGACCATGGGTTATGTGGTGGGGTTTTTTAACCACACCAAGGGTTGGTGGGTTAAAAAAAAGGCATCGGGGAAATATGAAGCAGGGAAGTTAATTAGATAAAGCGGGGACATAAAAACTTAGGATGAAGGGTTTTTGTGGGTTTTTGAGGGGGGAAGGGAAATTAATAAGGGGTGGAAGTGATATTTGTAATGGGGAATGGGTTTCACACTAGGGAAAGGGGTTTTGGGAAGGGGGAATGATTTTTGAAGAGCAATTTCTAGCTGAATGTGTGAAACGAAGGGGTAAAGGTCAAAATGAGGGGAAAAGGGAAATTAATAAGTAATGACGAGAGAATGGGGAAGTTAGCAAATAAGTATGTGGGGGTATATTGAAATGAGGGGAAATTATTCAAAAAAGCTTGGTGGATATCCTTTCTTTCACACAAATCCTCGTGCACATGAAACATGGGATTAAGCATGATAAATGTGCTTTTGACTCAGCAACCTTGTGCATTTGCAACCTTTCTTCTACCAACCCGTTACTTATCCTAACATTTTCTCTTCATTTATTGGGTGCATTTGATCTTGCTGACCCTTTATTTCCTTTTCTTTTGACAAGCAAACTATCTAATTCTAACCTTATAACTTCCTATGGCTCAGATTAAACTAATGAGCTCATTTTTATTCTCTACCTAACTACTGATCTATCAAGGATAAACATTTTGGCTAGATCTTCATTCTCTATCTATTAACGTGAACTTTAAAACATGAATGAGTCAAGATTAACCTATTTGACCATCATGGATCGTGGCATTTCTGATAAGCTACACACAATCATATTTTGCATAGTAGATTAAAAAGTAATGGCATTTGAATTTGCACACATTCATGATCTGTTTTATTTCTTTTTGGGGTTCACATTTTTCAATTTTTTTTTTATCTTTTTCTTTCTTTTTGTCCTTTGATTATTCTTTTCGGACATACTTTCTTTACATTTTTTAATTTTTAATACAGAAAACATTTTGCAGAAAGCAAAAGTATGTAGAATATTACAAGACTAACCATAGCCAATTCAAAATTATGAATCCTATTATTATAGGACCTAACATATGGTTGAAGAAAACCCTTGGATCATTGAATCAACATAGCTCCCAAATATAATGTCATCAACATACACCACTACTACCAAGAGTTTGTCTTTGTCTATTTTAATATATAGATCACTATTTGTAAAACCTTTCTCGATAATAGAAAGCTTTAGGAGCTTGTTTTAACCCATATAAATCCTTCTTGATTTTGCAAACAAGATCCTTATCATTTCAAAATATGAATCCTTTAGGTTTTTCAATACAAAATTCATCTTCTAAATCCCCATTTAAAAATGTGGATTTGATCATTCTAATGACTTCAAGTTGATCTATAGGTGAAATTTTTTCTTCAAAATCCATTCATTCTTCTTGAGCATAACCTTTGCAGACAAGTCGTGCTTTATTCTTGAATACTTCTCCATTTTCATTTAATTTTTTCTTACACACCCATTTGGTCCTAATTACATTTTTATTTTGAGGCCTTGGAACCATCTCCCTTTTGTGATTCTTTTCTACTTGGTTAAGTTCTTCATTCATTGCCTTGATCCAACATTCATATTTACTTGCTTGATTCACACTCTAAGGTTCAATAGTGAAAAATAAATCTAAGTGACTAGATAATCCAACAAATGTTATTCTAGTTTGTATTCCATCCTCTTTATCGCCTAGAATTTGGGATTTAGGATGATTTTTCTACACATACCTAGATGGAGTATTTTCTAGCACACTTAAATTTTGATTCTCTTATTTTAATGCTTCTCCTTCTTCTTCACCTATAATTTCTTAGATCTGAGTGGGTAATTATTCATCATCCAATTGTATCTCTCTTTTACGACATGCATATGATTCATCAACTACTACATCTACACATTCAATAATCTTTTCAAACCTTTTATTATAACATTTGTACCCTTTACTTCTGGAAGAATATCCAAGAATAATTCCTTCATTAGCTTTGGGTTCAAATTTGCTAACCTTATCATTTATTTGGATAAAACATTTTCCTCAAAATTTTTAAACTACTTAACAATTGTAGGTTTTCCATACCATAGTTCATGTAGTTTTTTTTCATTGTTGATGTGTATATGGGCTTAGTTGAGGATATAAATTCTTATTTTTACTACTTCTCCTGAAAATGTTTGAGACACTCTGATTCATCATGCATAACACAAGCCACTTATTGAACTATCTTTTTCATTCTTTTTGCAACTCTTTTCGTTGAGAATTTTTGGCTATGGAGAATTATTTTTTGATACCATGTTCATTGCATAAATTGATGAATTCATTTGATATTACCCTCATCTATTGGATCTAAGATATTTTATTTTCAATTCCAATTCATTTTCCACCATAGTCTTGAATATTTTAAACTTTTCAAAATCCTCATCTTTAAAATTTAGTAATCTAACCCAACACATTCTAGTTAAGTCATCAATTAATAACATAAAGTATTGTTCACCACAAGGGGAGTTATTCTTCATTGGTCCACATAAATCTATATGAATTAGTTCAACGGGTTTTTTTGAAGAACATTCTTTAGCCTTAAATTCAACTCTTGTTTTCTTACCAAATTAATAAGATTTTCAGATGTTATTTTCTAGTGGTATGATGTCTAACATGTCATGAGCAAATCCCTTCTTGCTTAGTTTATATAGTTGATTGAAACTGAGATGTACCAACCTTTTATGCCATAACCATCTATCTTTAGTTTGATTGAAGAAGCATGCTCACTATCTCCTTCTAAGATGTACACATTATCTAGAGTTATGGTTCTATTGTAGCGGATACAACTACTCTCCAAAATTTTGCCTATGCTTCATTTTGGAGCCTCCCTTCTAAATCACAATTACTCATCCCACACTTACCCAGGTACTTGTGCTTTGATTGAGCTTCATCCATTGCATTATGGATTGTGTTTTCTTACTTTTTTTTAATTCTAACCCACAAGTCAATCTCTTGGCTTGGTTTTCACCTGGTTCTAGGCTTTCCTTAGTGAGTTGCGCAATCCTTGAGGGCAAGCCAAAATTTCTCTCAGGAATAGCATAGTCCATGATGATAGTGAGCCTTCATCTCCAAAATTGTGTAGATCCAGTTGACAACTAGCCTTTAGCTGGGAAACTGCGCAGAGCATGAGGGGCAACCCAAAGCCACTCAACCCACAAATTGTGCACAAGCTTGTTCCTCAGACACTACTTAATGCATGAGCGAATTATTTTCCTAGTCCTTCCTAAAATTTTGCAATCTCTCAGAGAAATGCATGGTGGTGTTTCCAAAAAAAGAAAAAAGAAAAAAAAAAAGTCAAAATCATCGCTAGAAAATAGGGATCTATTTTTAGCAGTCTGAAGGAGGCACTTGAGTTATTTTGGAAACTGCCACCAAGTGTCACTTTTTCCTTGATTTTTGGACTTCATGTCATAAACACTAAATCAACTAAATCTATTTAATCAATGCTTCTAGAGCTCATTTACACAATGGATCTTGAAGCTCTAGCATTCCCAAGAAGATCAAGGAACCTTTGGTGTAATCGTCGTTGCTTTTCCAGGTAAGTCTTGCTTTTCTAGTATTTTGCTGCTTTTTCTATCGACTTTGTTTATTTAGCTTGTGAGAGTGTTTCACTTGTTTTGTTGAATGAATGCTGGAATTTTAACTTGTTTTATCTTTTATAAGTGTTTTTTTTAAATTTTGCATTGCCTTTCCAAAGTGTCCCATGGATTACATCATTTTTTCACTAACGGTCATCATTGTGGCGACTCTCTCCACATGCTTCGTTTTCCTTCAATTTGATTGATTCTTGCACTTTCTTCAATTTTATATATCATTATTCACTTATATATTCAGTCAACATCACACTATCCTTCAAATCTGTTCGATTTCACACTCCCCTTGGGCTGATATGGGCTTCCTTGGCCCAGATCTTGTTTTCCCAGCATGCACTGCACATTTCTGGAGCTCAAGACCTCATCCTTGGATTTTGAAATTGCACAGAGGCTACCTAGGCCTGGCTTGAACTAAGAACTGCATAGTTCTAGGATCCATCGCCAATCCTTGGCCACCGAGACTGCACAATGCGCAGTCTCTCTTGGCCTGTGCCTAGTTTGAACTATGCATTGCGTAGTTCTAGTCAGTAAGAACTCCACACTGCCTTCTGGGACTGTGCAATGCATATTTCGAATAGCCATCCAGTCACCTCTAGGAATGAGGATTGTGAAATCCCTCCCAATTTTAGCTCTTTTTTTTTCTTGGTCTTTTCTTGAAGTTTCTTTTGGTTTCAAGTTAACATTTGCATGTAATGAGTGTCCTCTCTATCTCCAGGTACAACAGTTGTTGAGAAAATATCTAGCAGTTATAACTAACATGGCCTCTAAGAGAGTTGCATCAAAGGATCCTATCGAGGGCAATACTGGGGAAGCACTTGAGCAGGTGTTAGTGAACTTGCCAGTTTATGTAGACACTCAGTTTTTCATTAAGAAGGGCATGAAGTTTACATGGAAGAAATTCAAGGATACCTTTCGAGAGGAATTCAAGGAAAAATTAAAGGATTGGTGGGTTTATATCAGCATCTAGAAATCAATATCATACAAGGTTGCATGCAGGTACCTAACCTTCCCATGTGCAGACATCATCAGCTGGATTGTCTCACACATATATCCAGATACTATGATATTGAGAAGTGCGAGCAGGGTAGAGGTTGCCACCTCTAGGGCGTGGAACTATCAATAGATGTATCATTTACCTCAGTTACTGAACAGCATGGATACACTCTTCTATGCCACCCATATCTTTGTAAACACTAGAGATATTATCAAGCGTTAGGTGAAAGAGTTGTTAAAGTTCAAGTAGACACCGAATCATGTTTACAAGAAAAAGTCTATCAATAAGGCCTACCTATTCTTGATCATGCTTGTGTGCCAATTATACGGTCAAGAGAGAAGAGAGACCTTTCCTAAAGGTTAGATATTTTTGTTGGACCAGTTGGTGAGTGATGGAAAGCCCTTCAACTCGTCTATCTTGTTGTCTCTTCAGTTGAAAATCCATGTGAATAACTCTCGAAATCCGCCCAATGATGAGCAAGTGAGATTCTATATGTCTTCATACTTACTTGATGCAATTTGTTCCCAGAATCAGTTTCCTGGCATGAGATGGACATGGACACCAAGGGAGATTGTCGTCAACATTTATTGCAATTTGCTTTCCCATTGCAGCTATTGAGGGGTTACGGTGAGGCTGACTGGCCATTTCATCATCTTGTCATACAAGTTTATCTTTGAGAAGGATCCACTTTTCATGTCCCAAGAGGCGATGGAGGAAATACTTGATATTGCAGATTAGCTTGCCTGACCCGGTGGAACCTTCATGAGGATGTTTGGCATAGAAAATCCTCCACATGTTCTACCAAGGTATGCCATGTACAAGTTTCTCATGGAAGAGGCCTCATATAACATCTCCATAGGGTTATTAGTAGGGCTGCATAGGAGGAAGAAGGCACCATGGCCTGCTCTTCTTTTGTGGATTGGATTGTACGAGATTAATAACTTGAAGGATGCACATGTTGAAGCTAAGGATATAGTGAAGTTTGAGTTTAGCACCATATACTTTAATCCATATGATCACCACAGTATTTTCAAGAACCACTTTGCGAAGGTGTACTATCCATGGATCCATGAGACATGTCATTGGGCAGAGGAGGATCCTTGGAGGTACTATTATAATTACTTTGAGATCAATGAACCAGCTAGTATAGCTACAACTTGGAAAGATGCTCTGTAGGTAGTAACAATGCAGGAAGAAACAACAATAACAACAATTAGCAGCAAGCCAGCACAAGACAAGGGAAAGAGGAATATTTTCGAGAACCAAGAGGTAGAGCAAAGCTACATGATGAGAGTAGATCCTATCTTGGAGAAATCAGCTTTGGCAGTGGAGGTAAAGAGAGCATAGCAAAGGAAGAGAGAAAAGAAAAGGCTAGAGGAAGCAAAACAAAAGTTGGAGGAAACAAAGCAGAAGTTAAAGGAACAGAAAGGGTTGAGAAGGAGAGAAAGGAAGAGAAGAAGAAGTAGGAGGAAGAATAAAGGCAAGGCATGATGATAAAGAAAACAATGCCCATACAGATTAAGGATTCATAATAATCGACAACTAAATAGGAGGGTGAAAATATGCAGGATCGAGAGCTTGCTCAGGAGATTGAGAAACTGATTGAAGTGAAGGACATGGAGTTGGGGTAGGAACCGTAGGATCAAGACACTGACCTCATGCCAAGAGCACCTGAGGTCACATCTTAGTCTCCACCACCTCCCGTGTTAGAACCAGTGCCGAGTGAGAAAGGAGATTTGGTTCTCCTTGATGATGATCTAGTGAAGGATGTGTACAATCTATCATTTGATAAGTTGTAGAAGAATATTGTACAAGTGTGAAGAAATCACTTTCCGGATGATCAAGCAACACTTGCATTCATGAAGGAAGGTGTGATAGTGCCAGGTGTTAGAAATCATCTATTTTTCAATGTCGATGCCACCTTGGCCTATGCAAGAACCACAAGCTCAAATGTTAAGTTCCTGTTAGCTAAGAATGAACAAATGGAAAACAACTTCCAATCATCTAAGAAAGAGGGAAAACAATCCAAAGAGGAGACTGCAGTTTCCACAATGGGAGAGATGAGGAAAATGATACTTACTGAAGTATCAATACTTGAGACTACCATGCAGAAGCTCTATGACATATTCATCACCATGCATAAAGAAATTTTCCATGTGCATGGTGTTATACCCCACAATGTCCCAGGCTGAGAGGAATCAACAAAAGTAACTATAGACCGAGATTTTAGTTTGGTAGCTAGCCCTACCAAACCAAAGAGGGCTCTCTCTATGAAATCACAGCCAACAGATGACTGATTTGTAAAGGATTTTAGGCTAGATATGTTTAGATCAGGGTTTGATTTGATTTTGATTGTTTGTTGGATGATGACTTAAGTCTAGGGAGCTAGGTTTATGCTTTGAGAATTAGATTTGCAACGATGTAATGGGAAAAGGTAGGCACACACTTTAGCACTTTATGGTTGTCATTGTGTATATGGGAGATAGGTAGGGTTTCTAAATGAGCATGAGTCTCATGAATTCATTTATATCAGAAGAAAAATGAACAATAATGTGAAAGCTTCTCTAAAACAGAGCATTACATGAATGAATTTTGTTTATTATCTTAGGAAAAAAGCACATGAGACATGGAAATGGAAATGAAAGATACAATACTTTCAAACCTATGATCATAGAAGGAAAAACACTGCTAAAACACATACCACAAGAATCCCACTATAATAGTTGCAACCTCAGTCTATTAGTTCTTGCCAAATTCTCAAATACAGTAGCATTCAAGGCTTAATTCCACTGCATCCAACCCTTGAAAATGATTACAAAAGGCATCATATAGGTTCTTAGGTCGAAATCCTCCATAGGAGGTAAAATTTTGAGCAAAGAAAGTAAAATACATGCACCTATCTAATCACTGCTACATACTAGGGAGGTTACTCAACCATTTCCTCTTTTATTTAACTATCACAAGATATTTATCCAAAGCATTAAAAGGAGGAAAAGGCACGTATTTACCCATATAATAAACCATTTAACTTTAAATTTTACCATTTACATTCATCCACTTTCACCTTTTTGATTTTACAAAAGTCAAACTAGAAACTCTGAAAAATTACACAGAGAAGATTTTTATTAAAATCTAAAAATATTGCAAAAGCCTATCGCCAAGTGTGAGGCCATTTTTAGGTCTTTTCCTGAAGTCAAAATTGAAATATTAAATAATGGTAAACTAGCCTTGTCTTTATAGTTTCCATAACATCTTTATTTTTTGAAAATTACCCATGGAAAGGCCTCCAAAGACTCATTCTCCCAAGGTGTCTCCAAAAGGGTCGCACCATCCAACAAAAGGATCGCTCCTATTGAGAGCTGATTTTGTAGAGTTTTGGGAGTAAATTATACATTATAAAATTTGGGTAAAGTATCCCCATGTGTCTACTTTCCAATGAGCCATCAATATCCAAAAACTACCCATGGGAAGGCCTCCAAAACTTGATTTTTCCAACCTTACGCAAAAGTGTCGCGCCAGTCCAAATTTAGTGCCAAAGGTATTAAAAAGGTGATGTATTTTTACTTTATGATCAAAATAGGAAGATTTCATGCAAAACTAAGCTAATATTTGGAATTTACTCATCATTATGCACTCATCCATGTAGGAAATATCTCATTTGGATGTCTAGGGAAAAAGGGTTGCACCTCTGTGCAACACTTCTGTGTGCCATTTCCTGCAAAATTTCAAAAAATTTCAAATTGCTCCAAGATTTAAATTTTTTATCCTTGGCTGCTATGGATGATATGCTAAACATCCAAGGATGTTTTAGCCACCAATTTCACTCTTTTACCCCTTCTTCTTGACTCCATTTTCTAGTCTTGGACCTCTTTCAGTCTTATTTTCAATTTCTTGATTTTGATCTGTGCAATCTGATTCTTTGTTTGATAGTGGTGGGCCATGTGCCTCAACATCTGATTTTTTCTATTAGCCTTGTAAAGAATCTTCTCTATATGGCCATTGACTTTGCCTAGCCAATATTCCATATCTTCATTGATTTCCATACCAATTATGTCTTCAACACTTAAATCCTCGTTTAGTAGGTTTTGGTTTCTTTCTTTCTGCAATTCCCTTTTGTGACTTTGAAGTACTTATTACATATAAAAACATAAAATTGCATTTGAAATCAAAATTTATTAAAGAAAATTTCTTATTTCCATTCCTCCTTTGCTGGATTTTATCCATGAATTGAAAGTTTTAGTGACCTTGAGACCCTAATGACCTAATGGAGACACTCAACTGAATGAAATAATGATGGTGATGATTGACATGATGATGATAGTCTCTTAATGATTATACACTTAGCTGAGTGATGAAATTGAATGGCATGTGAAATCCTTGAGAGAGTATAAACAACCGTAGACACACTAATGAGTGACCAAATTTTATTATGAAAACCTAGTGACATGATAATTTTGACTTTGAGACCCCTAACAAAACTTGGTTAAAGCATATTTGATCATTGGTGAAAGCTAGAACTAACTGACACTAACACATGGCTTACACTAGCAAGGAAAAAAAAATGCAAACTCTCAGGGACATACATGCTACCATTACCCATGTGCAAGAGTGGACAATGTGCTACAAAGGGTCCCTGCTTTACTTGCTGAAGATGATGAAGCCATAGGCAGAGCTAGACAAAGCAAAGTTTTTGATGTTGATCCATAACTATGAGTAGATCAGCCCATTTTTCAGTAGCATACAGGCTTCACTTGCATAGTTGTATAAGATTTTGTATGTCATTCTAAGAATGAACAGGATCTCGTCAATCAGTTTCCTCACCAAAGCTAAGCACAAGAACCAAGTCCGATAGAGATATATAGGTACATGGAGCAGCTAAGGTGGGAGGCCATCAGGGATAATTTGGCATTGAGTGCAAAAAACATGCATAAGTACATTGGTCATCCTTTCATGGCCATGTTGCAATTGCTTCAGGATGAGTTAGAAACAGGTTCCAAGACCATATATACTGAGGAGTTATGGATGCAAGACTCTGTTATCATAAAGACAACATCAAATAGTTTAGGGACATCATCACACATCACCAATCTTAGCATCAGTACGTGACTGATAAGCATCAAGTGGAGGTTGCTAAGTTGGTCTTTCCCCAAACTTTAGAGTCATAATGTCTTGCCTTGTTAGGATGTCTCTAGCCTATTTTGTCTCACATGGGTACATGTGGAAAATGTATATTATTTGTAAATATGTTGTAAGTGAAATTCCAAGTGTCATTAGTGAAATGTGAATAGTCACTATTTAATGTAATGAGTTATTTGCAAAGGAGTTGAAGAGTCATTAGGGTAGTCAAAGAGTCACAAAGGGAAATTTCAAGGGTCACTCCACCTTCTGTTATAAATAGAACCTCATAAATCATAGAAGAGGCTTTTAGGAACCAATATTTTGGCTAGGGTTAGGCTTAGAAAAGGCTTGGGAGTATTGTGACGAGCCTTGACTTCTCCACAGTGTAGAGTGAGTATACTTATTTGGAGGAGCATGTGTTCTTGACTATAATATTCCACTTTTTGGGCTAGTGGTTGTCAATGGCGTATGTGTGGATGGAACTTTCACTTATAATGATAATAACATAACCAACACACTTACATGCATATGTTGTTATTTTAGTTGGACAAGTATGGTTGTTTTAGAAATGTATGTTGTTTAACTTACACATTTGCTTATGAACTACTTTATATGAAATTGTATGAATTTTGTTGAATGTGCATTTTTGGATTAACCCGTCACTTTAACTTATGGACTATTTTTCATCTTAGCTTGTGATTTCCTTCTGCTCGTGTGTTCCTTTCAAGATGCGTACTATTATAGGCTTCTAAGGGGCACACTTCCTTTTCCCTTCCCTGTGTTAGAACCCCCATGCATCTCACTTGACTTGCTGCAAGCTCACACAGTTGCTTCCACCCAAAGGCATCGCACTTATCTCTATGCGCAACCGCGGTCAAGGCACTACATTACCACCCACTATTGGGACTCCTCCAAATGGTCTGCAGTCTAGCTGGAACTTCTTACTGGGGAGATCCCCTTGAATATTGGTGGGTCCAACACTGTTAACATTTATGGTGCTAGAAGCAGGGCGAGATGACAAGCTGAGCCCTTGAAGTTTGTTTTGAATTTCTACACATCATTCATGACCTATATCTCAGTCACAACCTCAACATGTTTTTTTCACGCTGTTTATTTTGATGTGTCAGTGGATGTTATAGATGACTTGTCAAAATACAAATTCAATGGTGAAAATGGAACAACCTTGTTCTAGCACACAACTGGAATTTTAGGCTTCTGTCATATGCATGATGTCCCCTCAGATGACATTTCCTGTGGGTTGTTCACTTTCACGTTTGAAGGGCACATCATGCAATGGTGTCACACATTGCCCACAACCTCTATACACTCTTTTGATCACATGCTCAGAGAATTACGTCATGCTCCTTTCCTTTATGATCATAAAGCACTTCATAAAAAACAAATTAAAATTACAAAAAGAGCCTAATGAATCAATTGAGCACTTTTATGATTTTTTTCTTCATTACTGTTTTGAAGTTACTGAAGATGAGGTTGACTTGAAATTTTTTGAAGGAAGACTTCAATATCTTTTTCACATCTCTGATAATCAACACAAGTTAGAAAATTTTGACTCTCTCCCAACATACCTCAGTCTTAGAGCCTCTACAATTGAGACAGATGAGGTTTCTGTCCCAAGTGACCATCCATCCCCTTCTCATCAAACAACTCTAGCTCCATAGGACGAGGTGGGATGAGTCGTGAATCCACCTGTTGAACTGTCACCTTCTCCTCCTACCCCACCTACTCAGGATTTTTTTGTAGATTTGGACTGCAAGCCCGATGGTTGTCTCGTGGTCTTATCTTCTCAGCCTTTGTCCACTAGTTCCTTTGATCCTATGGATTTTGGTGTGTTGTGTTCACATGTTCCAAATTCCAGATGCGATTTTCAAGAGGATCAAGTTTTGGACAGAGTTGGTTTCGAAAAGCCAACCTGCACTATGATTTTTGATGAGTATGTGTGGGAGTCTTAACAAGAAGCTGTGGTGAAGGATGACCTCCTTCTGTCCGCACTTCATCTGCTTTATCCTAACCTCTTCTATGATTCTTCCATTTATGTTCCCTCTTGTGAAAATTCATCTCCGGATGTTTCCACTTCTGATCATTCAAAAAACATGTAGGATTTCATTCTTTCATTTGATTGCGGAGAGGACAAATCTGTCCACTCGAATCCACTCAATCTCTCATATTGCAATTCTAGAAAATCAGAGGGTGAAAATTCTTTTTTTTTCATCACCCACTCTCTATGATTCATCAGATCATGAGGATGTCGTTCGTCATGTTGAATTTTCTGATCGTGGTTGTCATGATATTTTGAATCATTCATTTGATCATGATTCTCATTCACCTATTGTTGATCTTTCTAAGCCACTAGTCTTTAATAATCTATCTTCTAACAAAGTGGAAACTCCTCAAGTTGTTGAGGCACTCTAGCTCGAGTTGATGGTTATATCAGGTTCTCGTAGCCTTGAGGTTAGTTCCACTTCCAATCAGAAATATATTGAATCTCCCCAGGGTCCTCATCACTCTCTTGTTCACATTGAAAATCAATCCAATTATCAGTTTTCGCATCCTCCCCCAGAATCACATTATCCTATTTCTCATGCATTGGAGGAGTCATACGTAGCAACCATTGTTGTGAAACGAAAATTTTATTAATTCTTCATGTTTTCTCATTTTTTAAGTTCTAAGGTGTGTACATGTTTGTCTTCCACGCGCAATGTGACATAAATCCATCATACATCTACAAAGTGCCTTTCATGTGATTTCAACCTTTTCTTTTCTATGGATGCATTCAATCTTTGAATGATTTTGTTTGCATTGTTTCATCTTTATTGTCTGTTGGTTTTCTTGAATATCCTTCTTGTCAATCATGTTTTCACCTACATTGGTCAATTGATGTGTTGGTGGCTGCATTGGAAATATCACTTCACGTGAATTGGCCCATGCTCTGGTTAGCTTAGAGTAGGAGTAGTGTTTGATTTCTTGTTTTGTTTTTTATTTTCTTAATCTATTTTGCTTCGTCTTGCTTCTTTCTTTTGATAGTTTGCTTGTGCACCCACAAGATCAGGTTCCGCAAGAAAATGCATTTGGCTTCTTGAGACAAGTAGGGTGAAACCCAAGAGGACTTGTACAGCTATCAACACTTAGTTATCTGTCTATTTTGTCTATTTATCAAGATCTTTCATTTCTTCTAGTTGATGATACCCTGATGGAAAATATGTTCCTTTAAGAGCGAGTCATGGTGAAATCACAACACTTGCACTCTTAAATAGTACTACCTACTCTACTCAGTTTTCCATGTTTGGTTAACCCTTGTAAACTCAGTCAAGCAAAGTAAGGAGAGGGAAAAAAATTAACAAGTATGTCAGAGGTATATATAAACATCCCTCTGATGAGCACCAGTATTGCAGCAAGAATGTTGCAACTACTAGGGCTACCAACTTTACTTTATCAACCCGGGGTTCTTACAAACCTAGAGGTGACAGTGTTGTATACACAAGTAGATGTGATGGATCCACTCTTTGTCATTGCTGAGTTGCCGAGAGACCACTATGGTTTCTCAAACCAGCCTTCTATTGGTTCAAAAGGAGTTTGATTACTAATGAAGAAAAGGGAATTTTTCACTAATTGGGAGAATTGAAATATTGTCTACTGCAGTAAGGAATGACTGAAATCAATGCTTTAAACACACCACTCATCTAACTAATTGCTAAGAGATATTGCTTCAAAAGAATTCTAAGCTAACATGTGTGCAATCCTAATTGTCCTAGGCATGAAATATGAAATAACCAAACATTATAATCTTGTGCATATGAATGAACACAATAACTCTTTCTTCCCTTGTCCTTTTTGTGAAAATGTGAATGCTAAATCTTCTTGGTGATGTGGCAGGTGGGTTAGAGATGGTGATGGAAGGTCAGATGGCTTAGAAGGAAAGTAGGGGTCTTCTCCTATCTTCCTGGATGATTTTTCCAAAAATCGGCCTCAAAATAGACCACTACAGATTGTCCTACAGGATGTCCTAATGCTCCTACAGGATCCGACTGAGAGAAATAGGTGGTATAGGGCTTAGGGAAGGTGAATAATAAAAGAAACAAGGCAAGGGGGTGGCTAGGACTTCCTCAGAGCTCAAATCAAAGTTTGTAAGATGGATGGATTTTCTCAACAAACTTGGAAAGTTATCCTTATGAAATGATGAATTGGTTGAGGGACTTGGTGGCTTTTGGTGATCATGAATGGATGAGGTTAGGCTAGGGTTGCTAGCATGAGATCTTCCTGCACTATTGAAACTCTTGCAATAGATACGTTACTACCATTTATCCATGAATAATATCAAACAAGGAATATTTTTAATCAACTTAAGGAAAATGAATTTCATTATTTAGTTGCCTAGTTCATGCATGGAAATACTTGCAAAATATTATGAAACAACATGAGATATGATACAAAGTTGAAGATATTAGAAATTAAAATTGAAACCTATCCTTGAAAACTGAAAAGACGCTGGCCTAAATAGTAGAAAACCCTAAATTCCATAAGAAATCAGAATTCTGTCTTTTTGGGGTTGAATAGGAGCTTTTCCTAAAACCATGGTCCCTGAAGGGAGGAGTGAGGCAAAATCCACCTTCTATTAGCCTTTTGGGTATTCCTTAACCTCTCTAAACACAAATGGAAGAAAACTAATCAAATTTACCACTACTTGCATTGAAACAATGCTAAAATCAATTCAACACTTAATCTATGAAATAACCTAAACATAAAAATACAAGAAGAGGAGCCTTTGCTGCTAGGGTTGGGACCTAACCCAATATCTTCAGCCCTCTAAGTCAACTCAGTGCTGGATCAAGGAAATGCTCATTCTCATTATCATATCAGAAAAATTACATAACAATGTATTGCCACAAAGCTTGAACTCGAAAATGCTTAGTGCTCTTACATAAAAAATCTGAATCCTAATGAGGCTCTAGGCCTCCTTATTTATGTGACTGAAGTCTCCAACAACTTCCTTAAATATAGGGAGGTTTTTCTCCCAAACTCAAGATGAACTGGCTCTTAACTATCATTGGCTCGGCTGCTTGTGATCTCGATGACTCAGTTGCTTGCAACTCCGAGCTAGTGTGATTTTCTTAAGGAATATTCGAATGAGTGAGGATTTAATGAGGAGGATCTATCTCCTATAATCTCTCCTCCTTGTCTCATTTGAGTTTCTACCATTAATTAGCCAAAATTTCCATGATATTCTCTCAAAAACCTACAATTAATGCACATTAGACCAATAGACATACATCTTACTTTTACTCATCTCATTAAGAAAAATATAATTAAAACATGTAAGGAATTGTGAGAAGAGTTTATTTTAATAAGCTTGGAGGTGTATTAAGGTCCCTATAGTTACCCAATGATGAGGCTCATCACCACCCCCCTACTAAAAGTGTTGCTCATCCTCTGAGGAACTTAATCTATATCCATGTACTTCATTGCTCTGGTGGGCTCCATGACATTCCATGCTTCTGTTGTAGTTTCTTCTTCTTGTGAATAAAATCTTGCCTTTCTCTTTATCTATTCCCATTACTTTCTTTCTTCTTCTTATTTCCTTCCTTCCAACATTCCTAGAAGCAGTGGTGGACTAAGTCTCAAGCCAATCCAATTGACTTTGAGTCTTTGTAGAGCTTGCTTGTACATGGGTGTTTTGTTTAGTGCCTCCCTCATTCTCTAAGGAGAATGATATTCTATTATATTTAGGCTATAAGGCAAGGTGTTCCATCTTCTTTGGAAATCTTGCATGCCATCATCTCCTAGCAACCTAAACATGTCTTCAAAGTGTGTGAATTCTTGCTCTTGTGTAGCAAAGCACCTAGATGCAAGCTTATGATCATTTGCAATCAGGTTCTGGGTGTTGATGGCAACCATTGGAATGGATTGTTCAACTCTGACCATTAGTGGTTCTGTCTCTTCTCTTGCCATTACCTTTTTCATATTTGTATCTCTTGCCTCATCATGATTCATCCATGATGCTAAGGCCATCAATTTCAAGTCTCCTAGCTTTGAATTTGGGTCCCACACATTCAAATCTGTCAAGGCCAAGTTGTGTAGGTAAAACACAGACATCTTTGTTGTATCTTCCAGGTTGCTTTGATCACATAGATCAATGGATTATCTATAGTCTTGGAAGGGCATAGTGCCTCCCTGTGCTAAAGTCTTAATTTGGAATTGTAGCCATTGTTCCTTGAGATACAAGGCATAAGACTTGGCTAGCGTCCTACACTAGATTTCCTCTAAGGATAAACTGGCCATAGCTTCCAACTAGCTTTCCATTTCTTCTAATTCTACCCTTATACATGCATTCCCTACTTCTAATTGATCTTTTATCATTGCCTCTCTGTTCCTTATGCTTCTCAGTTCTCTATCCATCTCCTTCAATTTTTCCTCTATGTGGCCTACATTCTCCACTCCTTTTGATTTCACAATTTGCATCCACCTATGTGTCCTTGCCCTTTCTTTCTCAAGTTCAAAGAATAAGGGGATGGAAAACTTCTGTGGAATAACCCTACCCCTTCAATGAACCTATAGTAAGAGTTTAGGTTGGGTTGTGGACTAGGCTCTTTGAGATCCGGGTCTTCTTCTTTGTTTCTTTCAGAGCAATACCTTCTTGGTCCATTTCCTGAGTTTCTTGTAGGATTAATAGAGTTTCCTGTAGGATGTCCTCTTCTTCCTGTAGGTATTTCTGTGTCTCCTGTAGGAGACCTTTTCCCTTTGATGAGGAATACCTTCTGACAGACCTCCTAACATATGTGATGGGAGATTTGGGATAGGCTTGTCTTGATGATCCTTCTCCTTGATTTTTCTTAAGAGAAGCTGTCTTTTCTTGCTACTTTGGTGAGTCTTTAATAAAAATAGGAGTTTTGGTGGTGTTTGATGTCTTCCTTATGTAATCTTTGTTCTCTTGCTTGTCCTAAAGTACAGTGGGGTTTGTCTTTGACTTTTTCCTTTTGACTTGATAGGTGTACTTAGGGAAGTAAGAGCAACTGTTGCCTCCTTATTTGTGGGTTCTGGAGATACCCTTGGTGATTCTTCCCCTTCTTTTCCTTGAATTGTAGACCTATTTTCTTCCTTTTGTTATGTCTCTTCTTTTCTATTCTCCTCCTCATCCTTGTCTCTCTCTTTATCTCCTTCCTCTAGTTCCTCACTCTGCTCATATGTCTCTTCTTTTGTTTCTTCTTTTGTCACTTCTTCATTTTCCTCTTCCTTTTCTTCATCTTTTTCCTCCTATGTTTCCTCTTCATTTTCTTCCTCTGTTTGTTCATCCCTCTCACTAACAGTGGGACTTTTGTCATATTCAACAACTTGAATTTCTCCCTCTGCTTGCATGTCTATGAAAGTTGTACATGTAATAGGGAGTCTTAGGTTTTGTAGAGCATCTTCTAGGATAAGTTTGATCAACCCATGATGGGATAGTTGCTGATGTTTTCCTTCCTACAGTTTGATTCTCATATCTATCAGTGATTGAAGAAGAAATAAGGGTATACTTAACCTATTTTGAGGATGTGTGTATACTCCAAATCTCAATTCTTGGAGGAGCCTGAAATGGTATCCATACACCACACTGTATCTCCCTTCACATGATATATATTTAATGAGGTAGTAACTAACTTCATTCCAAGGGTATGTAAGGCTTTCGCTTCTGACCCCATTTTTTTCCTCAATTTCCTCCTCCCCTTCCAAAAAGATTTTCTTCTTTGCAAGGGTGTGGTTACCCTTATCTTATTTTCTCCAAGTTAACCATAAAGGGAATGTGGTGATTCTTCTTATAACTTCAGGGGTGATTTCTACTGATAGTACTCTCACCACAATAGTGGTTGGGTCCTAGTGAGGGGTAGAGCAAAGTATTTGGCCACCTCATCATCGTATCCTCTCATTCTTTAAAAGAAACCCATCCAATTGTGCCTTGTGAAAATTTCTACTACAGGAGGGTGTTGATGAATTCTTACTATGTTTGTGGGTTCCCTCTTGTTAAAACCCCCTGTCATATTTCCCTGGTAATTGTGGAGCCTTGTATGGATATAATTCAATAATTATAGTGTGTGATAGATTTGAATAATAACTCTGCAATATAATTCTCCTAGACTGTAACTTCCTTAACCAAATGGAGGATTTTTCTTCTTTTTCTTTAACTGTAAAATATTAGAAGGTATAGATCCTACCTTACTGGTTACTGTCTAATGATGACAACCTTTGATCTCTCCTCCCTTAATGTCTTCTGAAAATGTTGTAGATGGCCGCTATGTATCCTGTAGGTCTTCCTGTAGGATCTTGTAGGTTTTCCTATAGGATCCTGTCGGTGCCTCTATGCTGCAAAATCCTCACTGTCACCTGTAGGTGCTGCTTTAAGAAGGCCGAGCCAATCCTATTTTCGATGAATTCTTGATATTTCTAATGCTCTTTTAGTGTGGGAATCAATGTTTTATTTCCTTATATGGATGATCGTGTGGGATGGTCTGTTGGATGTCTAAGTACGATCACCTCCTTTTGGACCATTGGTCCCAATATCAGTCCATCATTTCACTCACCTCATAATCATCTCCCACTTCCTTCATCCGTAACTTAACTATTTTTGGTAGTATCTATTTTTTCTTCTGATTTGGCTATTGCCACATGTGGAGTGGTGTAACTGCTTTCTCCTCGTCGACTGGCCGCAGGTGGCCAAGCTAACTAGCCACCTTTTCTTATACAAGAATCTCTTACATAATCCTACATTTTTTATCATATCGTGCTAATGAGAGAGCATGAGTAAGATGACATGCTTGTGGGTAAGATGCCTTGATGATGATTCTCATTGGAGAATGATGTCCCTTTGCTATGTATTTGTTGCATATTTTTTATTATTGGCCTCCTTTTATGCTTGTTTCCTTGGATGTGAAGGTACTGGAGAGTGATGCTAATGATATTTCTACTGATGTTGAGCTCTGGAGGAGCTTCCTTAACCTTGGAATCTTTATGTTGAAGATGGTTGCAACCCTGTGAAATTTCCTTTGTGGGATAGTTTTCTATAGGATTTTCTACAAGAAACCTATAGGATGTCCTGTAGATGCCTCTCCCCTAAACTTTCATACCTTTTTTCAGTTCTGGAGCATGAGGATTGTTGACAAGAGTAGAGAAGGGTTCCTGTGAATGGTAGGTGAGAGGTATATCCCTCATGTAGTGTCCCTCTGTCCTCTGTTCTCACCTTCTTCTATTTTTTTCTTCTTCTTTGAAAACTCTATATTTTTTTTGAATTGACTTATTAGATGGATACAGGGGTAACAAGGTGATGAAAGGCATGGTGATGATGTGGTGGAGTGATTTTTTTTTTTTGACACAGGCTGGTCATCCCCTTTCTCTAGGGTCACTTTTCTTGGGATTCCAAAGCCATTGTAATTCCAACAGGAAACTCCTGTTGGTTTTTTGGGAATCCTATAGAAAACACAGAGCCTGTGTAAATTGAGTTGGAGGAGTTCATAAATGGAAGGATTGATGGAATAATGAAGAATATGAGATGGAGGAATGAAAATATGGATTGTGTAGGTCGTTTTGTTCCTCTCAAGTTGACTTGATCCTCCTCCTGCTGACCTGCAAACAACATTTTCAAACTTTTTATTTTCTCTCTTTTTTTATTTTTTCTCTTTTTTGAAAACAAATAGTCTGCCTCCAAGATGTTTTCATCCTAGCTTCTTGCCTTGGGTGCCTCAAAAGATGTTTTCACCCAAAGATCCTTTTTTTATTTTTTTTTCAACACCATCGGGCCACCTCAAGAGGTTTTCAACCCAATAGTGGGACTCGGGTGCCTCATGGAGGTTTTCATCTCAGCCTCTTTATTTATTTATTTTCTGTTTTTTCTTTTTTCTTTTTCTTTCTTTTCTTCTTTCAGGGACTTGATGGGGTAGAAGCTGAGACTTTCTCCACTACCATCATTGTCTTTCTGATGCCATTGATGAATTCTTGCTTTGAAAAGGGCTTCTTGTAGAGCTTCAATCTGTACCCATTGACAAGTAAAGGGAAGGCCTCTACATGAATGACTATTATCCATACTAAACCATTATCATGAAATTTTTCTATGGCATAAGGCCCTAACCATCTAGTCCTCAATTTTCCTTTAAAATCCTTGTATCTATAATCATGAAAATGAGGCAAAAGATAAGGAAAGATAAGGGAAGATTGAGGGAAATGGTAGAAAAGTAGGTGTAAAGTAGAGGCTCTACACCTGGTTCAGCGTTAAGTTAGCCAAGCAAATCCCTACACTACTTGCCCTTTTGGCATCAATCCGCAAAGCGCAGACTAAAGTCTCACCCGAAGTAGTATGGAGGGATGCCAGAACCAAGTTTCCATACCCAGAGATGGTTATGATGTCATTTTTGTACCCCTTTATCTGTCTTCACGTAGATCAACAAGCCCTCAAGTCTTATCAATATAACTTCCTCTTACCGGCCTCTAGACCTTCGTGAAGGTCTACGACTATCTTTTTTGGACCTTAAACAAGTGAATCGACCACTTACATGCCTTTGTAATCACTCCTAAGTCTGTTATTACCTAGATCAACTTAAGTGTCTGATATCCTTAGCATGCATTAAGATATTCTTTGCGTAAACAAATATTATTATTTGTGTTTATACAACAATGTAAAACATACAGATTCGTGCATCAATACAACATTAAATCATAAACCTGCTATTCATCATAACATAAACGCATTCATTCATAACATAAGTAAATGGGTAAAACAATGATATTTCTAGAACAGTCTCTTTATTGATACTTCAGATTTGCTTACAACCTCAAAACTACCCTGTGTGCTCAGCTGCAGGGGTCCGCGCACTCATTTGCAGACTCTATATTAGGCCTCTGCGCACACAGCTTTAGAGCCTCTCTTCTACTCTAAGACTCTTCGCTCTTAGCTCCTATTGACCCATTACATTCGTCTTCAAAACTTCTATGAACTACCTTAGACTCTCTAAGACTTCCCTTTTTATACAATCCCATGGTCGACAAACCATGGGTAGGTCTACTAAATCCAACACAACATACATAAACAAAGAGTAAAAACCTTTTTATGACACTTTACATCTACGTGCTCTATGACCATAACTTATGGAGACTTTACACTTTACATCACAAAAACTTGGGCTTTTCCCCAAAATTAACCTTAGGGGACCCTGTTCCAATAGATCCCCAACACAAATATTGTGACTTGCCCTTGAGTCACTCTACTAGTGTGGAGATCTTACTACAAAGACCTCTCAGCTCCACTTGTGCCACTGCAACTTCAGTTGTGCACTGTGTAGCTGCATGCTTAACTTGTTCCACCAACTTCTCGTTTGCCGGTCCTGTGCTATCATCCTGGATCTTCTTCTGGGATCTCTGCAGGATGGCCACCTTCTCCCCAATCAATCCAAAATGGATTCAGCATAGCCTCCAGATCAAAAGCCTTCAAATACAGGTGAAAGTGGAATCATGTTGAAGTGCTCGTGAATACGAAGCCAACGGTGCAAACAACATGCAAATCTGAGTTTGGATTAGGAAATTAGAGTCAATTAAAGATTTAGGCCAAAAATTCAATGCCTACATCATTAGGATAGGTGGCAACCTAGGAAAGAGTCACAGGTTATAGATGATGTCAATGCATAAGATGATGTGGCAGTCAATGATTGGTTCAGACCACAGGCAATGGGGATCAACGAGCAAGAGCAGAGATCATCCGATCAAAGGAGATCGATGCATATCACGTCGAAACATGCAAGCAGGTTATCCTGGAAAATGGATGCGATAAAGTTATGTAAAAGAAGCTAAACTCTTTTAGTTCCGACAGGGAAGTAGTAAATGGTTTATCGTGTGCCTTCAAGGTAGAAAATGGTTTTTTACCAAGAGCATGCAATTCCATTCAGTGGGCGACATGTAGCATCACAAAAACCACTTTCTCACATACCTTCATAGACTTAGCAAACATGCTAGTTGGAGTGCGAGACTGTGTGACAGTTGTCTGATTCCATAGAAAAAATCAAAGATGCAGGTTGTCTGGATTATTTGAGGAGCGGGACACGATAGCTGTCAGATTGGTTGTTATCGAGATCAGTGTCAGGGAAAGGTTGGACGGTCAGGGTCCCCCCTGCGCCCGCCGGTCCTTAATGTATTATTCCTTGATTAGCGCAGTTTTTAATTGAACATGTTATATAAACACCATAACACAGAAAATTTGATAGGGGAGTGTATTGTGAACCGTTCCAAGGGGTCTTGAGGTTAGAGTGACTAGTATGGTCGAGTGTATACTTGTTTTGAATCGAGGTTAGAGTGGAACACATTGGTGAGATCCATTTTCATGTTGAGACTCTATTTTTGAGCTCACAACTGTAACAACCAATTTGAAGACATAATAAAGAGGTCCGCATTGGAAGCTAGGACCAGCAGATGTAGCCAGGAAGTCTGATGAACTCTTTTATCAATTTTGGTTGTGTTGATGTGTTTTGATTGTGTTTTATAATTGTTTAAGTGTATGTGTTATTCACAATATTTTTGATCCATTGCACTCAATAACATAGGAAACTTCACACATAGTCTGTAATACTTTTTTTAATTGCGGATCAAGTGGTATCAGAGCTTAAGTTTTTAAAGGTTTGACAAGTTTGTGTGGAGATTTAAATGCTGACTAGGTTAAGGCTTGGACGACGTGAAGGAAAACTTGTTGAGGTGAATCCAGAGATTGGAAGGGTCTTTTCATGAAGAAGGATGGTAGATGAAGCTCCACTTGGGTCAGAATCCCAGTTCTTAGATAGCTTCATGAAAATGAGTGCCATGGTGGAAGAGATGTATCATAAGTTTAAAAAAGGTAGAGGAGAAGGCACTTCATCACCTAGACTAGACAAAGGAGCAGAGGAACCTTTTATTTTTGTCCCTCCAGAGAAATAAGATAAAGAAGATAAAGGGAAAGGAGGAATGTAGCCTCCACCATCTCCTCCATCATCGCCATCATCGTCATCATCATTTTCTTCTTCTCATAAAACTAGTTCTTCTAAGAAGAAGGAAAAGAAAACCTCTTTGATCAAATTAGATGTAAAATTTGATTTGCCAATTTATGATGGAGAACTTAATGCAGAAAATCTTGATAATTGGATAAGGCAAATTGATGTATATTGTAGGGTTCAGAAAGTTGATTCAAAAAGGAAGAAGATCTAGTTGGCTAGCCTTTGTCTTGGAGGAACCACACTTGTGTGGTGGGAAGGCAAGACACAAGCAGACCTTCAGAAGCATGGTAAAATCATTTCAACTTGGAATGAATTTGTTTCTACCATTAAAAAGAATTTTTATCATTTGGCTTATATGTAGCAAGAAATGATGAGTTGGAAAACACTACATCAATTGAAGGGTCAAAGTGTACAGGTTTATACTCCGAAATTTCGTAAGAGAGCTTTAACATTAGGCATATCATTGGACTCACCAAAGACATTATTATAATATATAGGTGGTCTTCATAGTTATTTGAAGCATACTATACTTATGTTTAATCCCACTAGCTTAGATGATGTATCAGTCCAAGCAATTCATCTAGAGGCTAGAGGTAAAAATGTAACCACAGATGTTGGGAAATCATCCAAATCTATTGAGAACAAAAATAAAGGAAAGAAGAAACTGAAATGGAATGAGAGGAAAACAAACATTGTGAAGAAGGATAAACCTTCATGCACTCATTGTAAGAAGGAAGGACACGATGAGGCACACTTTTGGTCATTGCATCCATAATTGAAGCCTAAGAAGTTCAAAGGTAAAGAGTGAAAAAATGCTACTTCTACTCAAAAGAACTTGGGATCAGACTTAGGTGACGAAACAACAGTTACAACCACAGGTATAAATGGTAAATATTATGAAGCATCTAAAAGTAATTCTTCACATTCTGTTGATAATGAAAGTAAAGAGAGAAAAAGAAATGACCTATTTCATATTAGAATCAATTCCAAGCACACTAAAATTGATAATTTATTTGATAGTGGGTCACAAGTTAATTTGATTTCTGAAACAATTGTAAAGAAGTTGGGTCTAGAAACAAAACCTCATAAAAAGACATATCCATTATGTTGGGTGTGTGATAAAAGAAAGCTACAAGTTAGGAGACAATGTAAACATCAGTTCGTTGTTGGTTCAACATTTGTAGATGAGTTGAGTTAGATATAGTTCTATTGGATATATGTGGAATTGTGTTAGGAAGTCCATACTTGTACGATAGAAAAGTTATCTTCTATCGAGCTGAAAATAAGTATCAACTCGCTAAGGATGAAATTGAGTATATTGTAAGGGCCCATAAAATTAAAGGTAACTTCTCTCTCATAAATTCAGGAAAAATGAAAAGAATTGTAAATTCAAGTAAGAAATTCTTACTAATGATTGTAAAATCAAAGGATCCTAATAAATCCGATGCATTCCAAGGCTGTAATCCTAAACAAAAAGCAGATCTAGTTAAAGATGTTTCCGATTATGATATTCTATTTCAAGAGCCTAAAGGGCTTCCACCCAAGTGAGAGATAGCACATGATATTTATTTGTAGCAAGATACTCCACTACCTAACATTGGAATGTATAGGTTATCAGCTCTAGAGAATGTAGAGATAAAGAGGCAGGTACAAGAGTTGCTCGATAAAGGGTTTATTAGACCAAGCACATCACCGTGTGGATCACCTATTGTGTTGGTGCCAAAGAAAGATGGTTCATGGAGAATGTGCATTGATTTTTTAGCACTAAATAAAATCACAATAAAGAATCATTATCCTCTTCCCCGTATTGATGATTTATTAGATCAATTAAAAGATGCAGTTTACTTTTATAAATTTGACTTGCGAAGCAGTTACCATCAAATCAGAGTCGCAGAATAGGATGTATGTAAAACTGATTTCAAGACGAAGCAAGGACTTTATGAATGGTTGGTTATGCCTTTTAGCTAAACTAATTCTCCTGCTACATTTATGCGAGTCATGAACGATATATTTAGACCATTTAATGATGATTTTGTAATAGTCTATTTAGATGATATTCTTGTTTTTAGTAAGACATGGGATGAACATGTAAAGAATGTAAAGCAGATTTTAGATGTTTTAAAAAGAGAAAATCTCGATGTGAAATTGTCAAAATGTGAATTTGGCATAATATCTTTGAGTTATTTAGATTATATTGTAGGGGTGGTGAATTAAAGATATATCCCTCTAAGTTCAAAGTTGTAAACTCACCTAAGCCTAATACTGGTACAGAAGTAAGAAGTTTCTTAGGGGCAACACAATATTGGAGGAAGTTTATTACTAACTTTTCGTTGATTGTAGCTCCTTTACATGCTTTGAAAAGTGTGAAATAGGTGTTTCAGTGGGGAGGCAAACAACAGAAAGCCTTCGACACCTTGAAAGAAAGGATCACTACAATGCCAATACTAGCACTACCAGATCTTCAGCATCCATTTGAGATCGAGATAGATGCAAGTGACTATGCCATGGGGGAAATGTTGATGCAACACAAGAAGCCTATATGCTTTCATTCTAATGCATTTACATCTACAGTATTTAACTATCCTACATATGATAAAGAATTGTATGAATTAGTTCATAGTGTTAAAAAGTGGAAACATTATATATGGGTAAAGAAACAATCATACACATAGATCATTAACCACTTCAATATTTACACTCAAAAGCTAAATTGCAACAATCAAGACATTACATGTGGATGGGTATTCTATAGAAATTTCATCTTATTATCAGATATAAGAAGGGCATACATAATAAGGTTGCAGACATGTTATCAAGACCAATTATAAGTGCATCCACAATACTTAAACATGATTCAGTAATTCATGAAAGTTACATTGAACAATATGCTCAAGACACAGATTTTAACAATGTATATGAAACTTTAAATCTTGGCAAGAAGGTAGAAGAATTGGATTATTATATAAAGGAAAAACTCTTATATCATTTGGGAAAGTTATGCATTCCACAAATTGAAAGAGTTAACATAATTCGAGAAACACATACTTCTCTCATATCAGGTCATTTTGGTGTAACTAAAACAGTTGCACAATTGCAAAGTTTCTGTTATTGGCCACGAATGAATGAGATAGTTTCTAGATATATCAAAGGATGTACTATGTGTGCTACCATCAAGCCAAGTAATAGAAAATTAGGCTTATATAATCCACTTCCAATTCCTTCTGTGTCCTTGGGAAAGTGTTTCCATGGATTTTGTTGGGGGATTGACAAAGTCTAGAAAGGGTCATGATTATTTGTATGTAGTTGTGGATAGGTTTAGTAATATGTGCATCTTGATACCATGTAATAAAGATGTCACAGCTAAACAAACTACAAAGTTCTTCTTTCAAAATGTATGGGTTCATTTTGGGTTACCCACTTCTATAGTATCTGATTGAGATTCTCGATTCATTAGGAATTTTGATCAAGTGTATGGGAGTTAATGGACACAAAGTTAAAGAAGAGCACAACATTTCATCCACAAATAGATGGTCAGATAGAAGTGGTCAATAGGATAGTGATACAGTTTCTTTGAGGATATTGCAGCAAGCACCCCAAACTTTGGGATGAGCATTTTTGTTATGTGCATCATGCTTAGAACTGTGCAAAACATTCTTCTACTCAGAGATCTACTTTTGAGACTTGTTTTGGTTTTATACCAAAGTCTCCCTTGGATTTTGTCTTTGGTAAAGACATAGCAGTTGATGGACACAGTGATGTGGACAAAGCAACTAAGTTCATTGAACAAATCTAGGAAATTCACTAGGAAGTATAGGAACAGCTGGAAAGAAGCCAAGCAAAGTATAAGGCATGACATGACAAGCATCGAGTTGAGCATAGTTTTCAAGTTGGTAATCAAGTCTAGTTGTACATTACCAAATAATGACTGCAAGGGGAAGGTAAAATGTTGAAACCAATTAGATATGGTCCTTTCAAAATACTTGATAAAATTGGTGAAAATGCTTTCCGCCTTGATCTACCAGCTTATATGCAAATCTATTCAGTCGTTAATGTTGAAAACATGAGGTTGTATGAACCTTCATTGATTGAATATCCAGAAGAGCAAGGTCAACTACCTTCCATTGAGGATCTATTGCCCGAGTATCTCAATGAATTACAGGAGGACACAGTTCTTGACAAGAGGATATGAACTTCACGACAGAGGAACATTGAGTACCTTCGAGTTGGACTCAAAAGTACAAATCTAAGTAAAGCACAATGGATAGAGATTGGAAAAGTGAAGGAACTTTATCCTCACTTGCTCGATAGCTAAAACCAACTTTTGGTGGACCAAAAGATTCCAGTGGGGAGGAGTGATCCAAAATGGATTCAACACAGCCTCCAGATCAAAAGTCTTCAAATATATGTGAAAGTGGAATCATGTTGAAGAGCTCATGAATACAAAGCCAATGTTGCAAGCAGCATGCAAATCTGAGTTCAGATGAGGAAATTAGAGCCAATTAAAGATTTAGGCCAAAAATTCAATGCCTACATCAACAGGATAGGTGGAAACTTTGGAAAGAGTCACAGGTTCTTGATGATGTCAATGCAGAATATGATGTGGTAGTTAGTGATTGGTTCAGACCATAGGCAATGGGGATCAATGAGCAATAGCAGATATCATCCGATCAAAGGAGATCGAGGCATAACACCTCGAAACATGCAGGCAAGTTATCCTGGAAAATAGACACGATAAATTTATGTAAAAGAAGCTAAACTCTTTAAGTTCTGACAGGGAATAAGTAAATGGTTTATCACGTGACTTCAAGGCAAGAAATGGTTTTCGACCAAAAGCATGTGATTCCATTCAGTGGGCGACACATAGCATCACCAAAACCACTTTCTCGTGTGCCTTTGGAGAATTAGAAAATGTGCTAGTTGGAGCGTGAGACTATGTGACAGCCATAGGTTTCTGCAAAACAAATCAACGATGTAAGTTGTATAGATTAGTTGATGAGTGAGACACAATAGCCGTCAGATTGGTTGTTCTCGAGATCAGTGTCGAGGAAGGCTGGATGGTCAAGGTCCACCCCATGCCCAATGGTCCTTTGGTTAATACTCTATTTTTAATGTAACTTATTATTCCTTGATTAGCATAGTTTGTAACTAAATGTGTTTTATAAAAACCATAACATAGAAAAGGTTATAGGGGAGTGTATTGTGAACCACTCCAGGGGGTCTCGAGGTCAAAGTGACTAGTACGGTCGAGTGTATACTCGTTTCGACTTGAGGATTTGAGCGAAACATAGTGGTGAGATACATTTTCATGTTGAGACTCCATTTTTGAGCTCACAATTGTAATGACCATTTTGAAGACATAATAAAGAGGTCAACACTGGAAGCTAGGACCAGGAAATGTAGGCAGGAAGTCTGGTGGACTCCTTTATCAATTTTGGTTGTGTTGATGTGTTTTGATTGTGTTTTATAATTGTTTAAGTGTCTGTGTTATTCACAATCTTTTTGATCCATTGCACTAAGTAACATAGGAAACTTCACACATAGTCTGTAATACCTTTTCAATTGCGGATCACCAATGGTGGTGGAGATCACATAGGCATCATCCAACCAAGGCCCTAATCTGACCTTGAGGATTGCCTCTTTCTGTTGCACTACTTCCACCTGTTCTTGTAGTTCCATTGCCTCATGTAGCTTTTCTAATCACGGCAACATAACCATTTGTTGGCTTAGGGGGTCTTGACCCATGTTCAACGTTAAGTTAGCCAACAAAATCCCTACACTACTGGCCCTTTGGCATCAATCCGTGGAGCGCAAACTGAAGTCTCACCCGAAGCAGTATGGGGGGATGCTGGAACCAAGTTTCTGCACCTAGAGATGGTTATTGTTAACACCCAGGTTGTTCTCTTTGACTCCTAAGAGAATACGGCCGGGGTAACCACTAACCAATCTTTGGGCTACAGCTTCTAGCCTAGCTGTAGTCAGAGAGGGCTCTCTCTATAAGGTTTGTCACTGCTTTCAGTGATGGTTTTAGGCTAGTTATGAGATGAGTTTTTGGTTGTTTCTGTGTTTGGTTGGGAGGATGCTTCTGATTTCTTTAAAGTCTATTTGCAGGTGAGATTAATCCATTGGGCAATGGGGTCTTGGACAGTTTTCCCTTGAGATCCTAATTTTGGTGAGGTGTAGCTACAGGGCCTGTGTGTATTCCATGAAGCAAAACTTAAATAGTGAGAGTGAGGTGAAAACAACCAGTAAAGAGCAATTAAGATTTCTTTACTTAAGCTGAGTATTATAAAAGATGTTTGTTATCTAGGAGCAATTACTTGAATTCCTAAAACAACAATGCACTGTGATGAAATAGTATTTAAAGATAGCAGTGAAGAATTACTCTTTAAGTACTTTATCAGAAGAAAACATATAAGATAGCTTAGATTGAGTTCAGGGTAGCTAATGGCCAAATCCTGAGACTATTCTTTCTCCTTGCTACCTAGATATTCAAGTGTATAGAAAACATGAACGACATATGAAATAACAATGATCACAGGTGAAACAAAGAGCCATGAGGAAAACTTATTGAGCCATGAAATACACAGGAATCCTACAACTTTGAGCCACACACCATTAGGAGATCAAGAGACAAATCATCTTTGAAGAAATCCCACTGTCTTTTGTATTAACTGTCTGAAATTTTATAATATGAGAATAACAGAAGAGATAGCAGAAGCTTCTTTACATCCGGAGTCCAACCCCTGCTAATCAAAATGAGGGGGAATATATAGAAGTTTGTTACAAAAATATCTCAGGTATGAGTCATCTGAGCGGAAAAATATCTTTCTTTAATAACACTGAGTTGGTAGATGAGCAGTTATTACAATCTTTAATGAGCTATAAAAGCTATTAACTCCTGTCAGAGCAATTTTGACATCTGGAGCTTACGGAGTTGGTTGAAGTCGGCTGAAGGCTTTGAATTAACTGCTGAGTGGCCTGTTTGTGCAGCTGTAGTCTGTGTGTCCTCTCGGCCAGCTGTCATGGTCCATCTGCTGGGTTTGCCTTTAATTGCCTTAAATGCTTGCTTTATCCTCATGCTGTCTTGTATCCTCCAGTCTTCTCAAACATTTCATTTAGTCTTGATCCTTCCATATGAAAACTATACAAACCATGAATTCCATTACGGGAACAAGCCTTTGTCTGCATGCTGCATTTCACATTACCAGCAGGTGAAGTGTTTTGAGCAGAGTCATCTTGAGGGATGAGGAAAATATCCATCTTCATTTCCATGTTATCCTTAACAACTGATTTCTGATCTAAGTCATCTGAGCTCTTACTCATATTATCTGCTTTAAAAGCATGTGGCCTTATAACTGCATTTGACCTGGGCTCTTAGTGACCGAATGACTGATGCTAACGTGGCAGAATTCTGAGCATGGATTGCCACCAATCTTCCTTGGGCATCTGATGTCTCCTGATTTTTATCAAAGTTTCATCAGTCTCAGTGTATTTGAAGAAATTGGGAGGAGTCTCAAAAAGGTGATTTACTTCATTTTCAATGAAGAATAGGCCTCCCAATTTATCATATAAATTTTGTCCTGAAGGAGGCCCTGTCTGTTCAGATGAACTGCCAGATGCAGTGATCTGATTCTCCATGTATGTCATCATTCTGTTGGTAAACGGTTCTAGGGAGACCAATTTTCCTGCACTAGTCAATAGACTGGGCAGGCCTCTTGCTTGCAGTTCTACCAGTTTAGCCCTGAACTCCTCCACATCTGTTGTCATCTCAAAACACTTCCTCTCCACTGCCTGTACATAGCTTCTGAGCGTGAGCACTTTCTTGGCAAGGAGGACTGCTTCTGTCCTATTAGGAATGCCCATGGCCGCCAACTCCTCCTGCTCATGCCTGTTCAGGTAATCCACCATTCTATTGGCCTGTTCTGGCATGTGTCCCAGTACTGCTTTGGCCCTATCAATCTCTATCCGGGCTTGGCCTAGTAGTTCCATCTGCTGATGGATTGTCTTTATGGATTTCCACTGCTGGGTGATAGATTTGCTTATTTTAGCCCATAGAATCCTCTTTATCTCGGCCATGGCTGTTTCTAGATTTAGCTCTCTTTCCAAGGCCTTTATCCTGTCCCTGAGGGTCTTTATTTCTCTGCCCTGCTCAGCCACTGTCATCTTGGATTTATCATACTTTGACTCCAGCTCTACCAATTTCTCCTTGGCTTTCTTTATTTCATCAGTTTGGAGTTCCATTTGCTTGACAGCCTTGGTTATATCTTCTATAGATGGGCTGTCCTGTTGAGCTGATGATGTTCCTGCTGCCTCTGTTGTGGGGACCCCTGTTGCCCCTGATGTTGCTGCTGTTGCTGCTGTAGCTGAAGTTGTTGGAGGAGCTTGGGAAGTGGATTCTCCCTATTTGTCTTGTAGTGCTCCTTCCAATTCCTTCTCCAACTCCCTTATCCTTTGATCCTGTTGTAGTAGGAGGTCTAGCTGATCCTCCACCTGTTTCTGCTTTTGAAGCTCAGCCGTCTGAGGGTGTTCGGTTGGTGGCAGCTTCAATCTCTTCTTTAATGCCTTGAGGTCATCATCTTTCTTCCTCATAAGGGCCTTGATGCCTGTTGGATCATCAGGATCATGTCCTAAGTCAACAATAATGTCTTCAAGTGATTTTATTCTGTTGTCCTTGGCCTTGGAGGACATCCTTTCAATGTCCAGCTGAGTGTTAGTATTTTTCAGTGATTCCTTCAGCTCATAGGCCAATGTGGCCTTTTCCACCAGGGTGGCATATACCATCTCTCCAGCCTGCTTGTGGAGTTCGATTTGGTCCATAGGATGTATATTTCTGGCCAGGACCTCCACCCTTGTCTTGATGAAATCTGCAGCAGTTTTAGGCTGCGGCCCCTTGGGCTTAAAATGGCTGAAGATCATCTTATCTTCTTGGATGTCATAGACTGACATCAGCCTTTCTTGCATGGCCGGTGTAGCATCTATGAATTGCTTGTACACCTCTGCCCTTAGTAGCTCATTTTGAGCTTTTATTTCTTTGAAAGAAACCTTGGTGCTCTTTGTCTTCTTGCTCTGCTGTGATTGGGAGGCCACCTCCAAGCTGACCTGTAAGTTTTGCTCCTGCTGAAAGGAGCTTGTTCCTGTCTGCTGGCTGCTCTCCTTGTCTTTTGTTGTAATGTTTAAGACATCTTCAGTGATGTCTTCTACCTCTGGAGAATCTGCCCTTTTCCTTTTGGCTTCTGGCTGGTCTGAGGGTCCACTGAGAGGAGTGGACTCTTCTCTATGTCTCTTCACTCCCCTTTCTTCATGTGCTGGGGTTTGTAGGACTGGGGCAGTTGATTGCTGTGTTTGGGGTGGTGGAGTTTGTATTGCAGGGGTCTCTGGCAGCCCATTCTGTGGCTTTTCAGCTTGTTCTTGCTGCTGGCCTATTTGCTGCTCTGTCTCCATCTGAGTCTCCTGCTCTGCTTGCTGTCGTACCTCCTGCTCTGTTTCCTTTTCTTTTTCTTTCTCTGTTTCCTTCTCTTTCTGCTGCTCTGCTTGCTGTTGAGCCTGTTGCTCAGTCTGTCCCTTTATCAGCTCATCCTCTGCACCTATTATGCTCTTGCCTTTGTCCATTGCTGCTGCTGATGTGGTAGGTGCCTGAGGTGCAGTCCTTGTTACTGAGGTCCCTTGTCCCACTGAGTAAGGCAGTCTGAAGGGTACCTGCTGCACATAATCCAGGTCAATAGTTTTTTCAAGCTCCTTGACATTCTTAAGCATTCTCTCTTCCTCAGTTAAACTCTCAGCTAGAGTATCTGGTAGCCATTCTTGCAAATTGGCATATTGTTCTATGTGAGGGTATTGGCAATTCTTAATGGCTAGGAGCCTATACTTAGTTCTCCTAGCCGAGATGACTCCTTGAGGATCATAAGGGACCCACCGAAAGCTATAAGACAGCTTGTAATTGTCCTTTAGGATCAAATCTGCAGCCTCCCATCCTTCCTTCCTATTCATGATAAAAGGGCCCATTTCATTTTTGAAGCTGAGGTGAGCCTTTTTCTTGGAGCCATGGAAGTGGGTTAGGTATGATTGAATCAATTGTCTATAATATTCCAGTGAAAATAACCTCATTGGCACGTATCTTGGGAGCCTATATGGGCAGACCTCACATCCATAGATCTTGAAGACTGTATGATGTTCATATAGGTACCAGTCACCTATTTTGTTTTTCTTGGAAAGCTGCAGAGCTTTCTTTATCTCATTGGATACCCTGGGAGGTGGGGACTTCATCAACATGCAGCAGACTGGGTAGACAAACTGGTCAACAAATTCACAATAGGTATAGGGTGAATTTGTGACTTTGTGATAGACTGAGGTCCAGAAGATAACAAATCTTCTTTCCCCTGTATGATCCAGCCTTCTGACGTAGCATGGGAAGGCTTCAGAGTGATAATACATGAACATATGGTAGAGGTAGGCTGAATATCTGAAGACCCCCTGTCTGTCCACTTTGGTTAACTGATCATGGATCTTGTTGGCTATGAATTTGGCAAAGTTGTACTTTTGGGCAGGGGGTTGATATGGGCTGTAAACAGACAGCATTGCTAGCATGGATCTGTCCACATGCTCACTGTTTTGGTACCCCAATACATAGGCTATCATGTCTAGTAATAGCCTGCCCACATCATTGAATTGGTCATTCAGATAGGGAGGTGGCTCTGTGGTCTGGCACTCAGGTTTCATGAAGTTTCTGATAATCTTTTGTAGTTCTTCACCAGCCAATTTGTCACCAGCGTCCATCAGATGATTCATGGAGAATGGGATCAGCAACTCTGTCTGATCAAAGTGTAAGATCTTGTTGATGGACTCAGCATTGATTTGAAATAGGATCCTCCCTGATGGGGTGCTGATAGCTCTATGTTGGGCATCATAGTGTTCTGCACAGAGGTGAATGATTTCGGGGAAAACATTCACAGCTGGGAGACAGTAATAGGGCAGGTTTGACTCCCAGACCCCATGTGTACCATGCCCATCCTTGTGGTCTTCCCTTAGTCTACTGAAGGTCTGCAAAAAGTCCCTGCTCCCTTCAAAGTCTCCAATGAGACCATCCTTGTCTACTAATGGCAGGGCTTCCAGCTCTTTGTTTGTTTGACTCTGTGAGGCCATACTGATGGATGAAGTTGCAGGAGATGCCATGATAGAAGCTGGTTTGCAGGAATAGGGGCAGTGATTTAACCAGTGCTTAAAGAGTATTGTAGCTGCAACTCAACTGTTGATACAGTGAGGTGTTCCTTTTCCAGAGGGTAATGCAAGCTGGATTATCTGTTTGCTGTGGAATTCACAAGGATGTGAATTGTTAATGAGAATTTTGCAGGGCTAGTCAGGCTTCTCTGGTATAGCAGCAAGTGTGCTGTACTTGGCAAAAGGGAACAATGCCTAGTACCTCGGGAAGGATTTCGGGGTTTTTAGCCCGCGAAACGAGCACTCTTCTACTGAATTGTGGTTTAAGGGTGTTGCAGGTTGCTTGGCCGACTCTGTGTGATAGGCAGGACTGAATTTACAGGATTTTACTGGTGCCAAGTGGTGAATTTTACAGAGAATTGAAAAGCACGGGCGAAGTGGGAAACCGGCTAAATACCTGGAAGGACCAGCTTAGACGCTTGCGAGCTGGGCTGTGGAGTCTTGGCACAGTGGAATTCTGGACTTGCAACGGTCAGAATCTTCAAATTTTGCTGGCTGGATGATAATTTTTCGCGGCAGCTGGTTGTTTAACGGCTCCTTCTCTAATCGCATGAAAATGACTTAAAACGGCTTATTAGGCCGTTTATAACGTTGAATTTCGCGAAATAACGCTATTGGCGCTTTTCCGCCGATGACGTCAGCATGACGTCATGGTGGGACCGTCGTATGGTGGTGACGTGGCGCTGACGTGAGGGCCAGGGTGGCGGGACACGGTGGCGGGCTGATGCGGTGGCAAGACTGCGTGGAGGTTGACGGGGCGCGGGGGCGGACAGAAGTGAAGTGACGTCAGGATGACGTTGGAGTGACGTGGGAGGGAGAGCGGTAAGTCGGGTGGTGGTAAGCGAGTTCCCCGCACCACCTTTGGGGCAAAGGCGGTAACGAGGAGGGGGCTCCGAACAACCTCAGCGCCCGCCACGCGTCCTCGTATGGGCTCAAAACAGCTTTCCCCGGACGTTAAAGGTCGACAGATCGGGGCGCAAGATCGACCGCCCACCCTTGGATCTGACCGGCGGAGATCGGACGGCTGGCGGGTCCTTTGACGGGTCGTGCAGGTTTGGAAGGGGCCCGCCGGGCAATTAAAATATTCATTTAAATACTTTGGCCGGGAACTTTAGGATTTGTGGTTTTTTCCGGGTTTTTCATTTTTTTGCAAAAGGTTCATGGGTAAAGGGGTTACATGATGATTTTTCTTTGCAAATGAGGGCTGAATGAGCAGATTAACACAGAATGAGAGAAGGTAAGCTGGGAGGTTCATCAAAGTGACCAGGTGTCATTTGATTTCCTTTTTGAACAGACCATATGGCTATAATGCCAAAGGGGAATACTTATAGAAATTTTGGGGTTTATACACCATGGTGTTAATACTAGTAGGGAAGGGTAAAATAGGGGAATTATATAGTAGGATTAGCTGTTAATGTGGAGGGGAGCATGGATGAGGATCAATACCCTCAAGTTTTCTTTGAAAATGACTTGGAATCAAGAGTAGATGAAAATGAAAAGATTTTTACACAAGAAATGTGGCTTTTGAAAGCCATCAGTACCCTCACAAAGCTTTGAGTTTGTTTTATGAACCAGCAGATGAAGGGGTGTTAGTAATGAGTGATATACAAATGAGAACAAGGGAATTAGTCATGCTTCAATGTGTTGCTTTTCCTGTAGATGTTTCAGCAACTTTGGTCTTGAAAGAGACAACATTTCTGCAACCCCATCTACCTACCCAACTAGTTCTCCTAACATTTTTTGTTCCTTCTTGGAGGGTGCATTTGGACTTGCAAACCCTTTGAATGCCTTTTTCTTTTCATTGGCTTTTAGCTTTCATTTCCTATCTAATACAACCCTTATTCCTTCCAAGGTCCCAGATTAAGCAATTGGGAACCTTAGCTTCTCTACCTAGCTACTGATCTGCCAAGATTAAACAATTTGGACAGATTTCATTCTCTACTCTACAACATGGAAATTGAAAACATGGCATGATCCAGATTAGACTGTTGGACCATCCATCAACATTGAGTTCTTATCAAAATTGAGACAGACATTGTCTCCTTAGGGAAATATGGGATCTTTGCATTATCAAAGCAGAGCATATTTGGACCTTTGATATCCAATCATGAAATATGAAACCTATTGGTATAGGTATCTAACAGTGGCTCCACATGGGGATGGTCTTTCTTCTTGAAAGATCAAGGACATCAGGTCAGATTGCCTTGGGTTTTGACTGTGTTTGCCAATTTTCTCAGCTTTGCTGCTTTGACATGCTATTTTGTGTTTCTCTTCTTGGTGGATCTCTGATTTGATTCATCTACTGCTGCCAGCTATCGGAAAACTGTAAGGCATTTGCTTTAACATATATGGAAATATATACAACAGCTTAGGAAATATATACAACAGCTTATGTACAAGGAGAGACTCAGGGTGCAATTATGGGTGATATTCAAAGTAGTGTTTTAGCATCCTGCCATTCACAGGACCTTGATCCAAATCAGTTTCATTTAGGCTTTTGAGGAAATAGGTATTGTTCCCTTGTATTGCTTGGACAACAAATGGTCCTCTCCAAAGGGAGTCAAATTTCCCATGTTTTCCCTTGTCTTCTCTTCTGGAATCCCACTTGAGGACTTTGTCACCGATGTTGAAATCCTCTGCTTTAGTCCTTCGATCAAAGGCCTTCTTCAGATTTTCTTGTAAAACTTGAACTCTGTTGAAAACTTGATCTCTGGTTTGCTGCAAGCATATGATTTGGTTTATTCTTCTTTGCATATCATTAGGCTCAGCTTGGCTCTCTTGAAGCAGCCTCATAACAGGGATCCCTAGTGATGAGGGGAACTTGCCTTCCAATCCATAGACTAACTCAAATGGGCTGACCCCAATTGATCTTTTGGTTGTTAATCTGTCTGCCCATAAGGCATTGACCAGTTTTTTATGCCAATTCTTCTTGTTCTCTTCCAGCACCTTCTTTATCATGTTTACCAAGCTCTTGTTTGATGATTCTGCCAGGCCATTTCCTTGGGGATAATATGCAGTAGAATGGCCCAAAGTAATGTGAAATTTATGGCAGAAACTGACCATCTTTCTAGATCTGAAAGCAGCAGCATTGTGTGTTATTATTTTGTCAGGGCATCCAAATCTAGCAAGGATATGTGCCTCCAGAAATTGTATAATGGTGGAGTCATTTGCTTGTCTGCATGGGATTGCTTCAATCCACTTTGTAAAATAGTCTGTTGCTGTCAGAATCCATCTATGCTAGCCTGAAGAGGATGGATTAATTTCTCCAATGAAATCCAAACCCCATTTCTGAAATGGTCTCTCTGTTGAAATAGGCCTTAGGGGTAGAGGCAACAGTTGTCTCTTTCCTTCAAACACTTGACATTTGTGACATGCAGTAGTAAATCTTTTGACATCAGAAAAAATAGTGGGCCAGTAATATCCAGCTCTTATTATCTTGTTCACAGTGGATTTCCAGTAAAGATGCCCACCACAATCTCCTGCATGAAATTCTTCCATGATTTTGTTGGCTTCACCTTCAATCAGACAACTTAGCTAGATGCCCTCATGATTTCTCCAAAGAAGATTTTCTTCCATGACACAGAATTTTGAGGCTTTCATTTTAACAAACCTACTCTTAGTTCTAGACAGTCCTGGGGGAGCACACAGGTTTTGCAAGACATAGCAGATGTCAGAATACCAAGGGGATTGTTTAAAGGCTACATTGATCTTTGGAGTTGCCAGCTCCTGTTCACTGTCTAGTTGGTTAATGTCAAGGGCTTGGAAGTTTGTTTCAGACATCAGTTTGGCCAAGCCCTGCCCCTTTATGAGTTTGGTAGGCTTTATTTCTATGTCAAATTCCAAAATATTTGCTATCCACTTGCCTCTTCTGCCCTCTAAATTCTCTTGTGTAAGTATATCTTTGACAATTGGGCTTGG
>APFE030708631.1:11556-41158 GCA_000404065.3 Pinus taeda
TTAGATATTTTTTAAATTAATAATTTGTAAAGAAAATATTTTTTTCCAATATCTCAAAGTTTCAATCTTAAGATCTAAGAAAATTCTTATTTTAAATGTAAAAAATCCTTAATGTGAAGGTCATTCACAAGATTTTAAAACAATATTAATCTTAAGAACTAGAGTAGGTACGAGATCTCATTTTTTTTTTGGAAAAGTCAAGATTTAGCTGGATAGGGTGTTTAATCTTACTTATTTTGATTATTATGATAAAATTAGACATTATATATATTTTTGATCGTTAGAGTTTTAATAATAAAAGATTATTGGAATTGAAAAACTCTAATAATATATATACTAAAGACGCCTTTCAAAATTAAATAACCTTGGATTCCTCGCAATCTTATAATTGTTCTTTCTCTTTTCAACTTTGTTGTTATCTTTCTTTATTCTTTTATTTTCCCCTCATTTCTTTAGTTCTTATTTTCTTCCAATTTTTTTGCACTTTTTTTATTATTTGAAAAATGAACCCCTTTCTCTGGAATAGTATTAAAAAAATTCAGAGACACGTCATTTCTTACAACTTCAAAATCATAAACAATATCTTTTTTTTTGTGTAAACTAGGCAAGCAAAATTTTATATTAAATCAAAACTGATGTTACATACTAATTTCTACATGTGACTAGCCTACCACTAGGGAAGCCAGACTAGACACATCTGAAAATAGATTTTGTGCATATGAAATGTCTAAAACTATAATATAAATTTAAATAAGGTTGCATGATAATATTGACATAACTAGGCTTGCATATTCTATCCCTATCATTTTCAAATATCAAACAAAAAAAAAGGAAAACTAATTGACAAAATTATAAAACATGGTTGATCATTCATAGGGTGAATCCACCTGTATGGTGATTGGTGGGGTGGTATGATCCTTGGAGTCTATGAACTCTAAATTAGCCAATGTCGATGCCATCTTTGTCACCTTCCTCTCCATTTTTCTCATATTTTTTTGGGACTTGTCTGGGAAAAGGAGGACTTCATGTTGCTCCTTTCATATCTCAACAAGAACTTGTCCCATTATCACTTTGATGTTCTAATAGATATTGTAACCTACATGTACTTTGTCTTACGAGTACTCATTGTCCTAGTGTCAAAAATCCATTTCCCCACCTACACCAACACTTCCATATTGTTCTTGAACCTTCTTTCGACTCATGCCTCCTCTTCTACCTTTTCAGTCTCTTGTTGAGTAGACACCAGAGTGGAATTATAATATATGTGGGTTGATCTCTCTACATTTCTTTGATCCTGAGATATAGCGGTCCTTGGGCCCTCTCATTGCCACTAGTAACATCTGCCTCCCATATCTCATGCCATGATGAACTTGAGGTGAATGAGAATGTAAATTAAATCAAGAGACCTCTCTCAAAACTATAACAATATCCCCACCAACAAACAAACAATTGAGAAAACAAGGGCAGGAACCAATGAGAGAAAAGGGGTTGAAACCTTATGTAAATACCTTCATAAGGAGAACTTCAGGAGTGATCGACCTTAACCAATGGCTACTAACTAGGGAAAGAGGAAGAAATAGGAGATGGCTTCCCAAATGTTGCTTTGAGGATATATCAAGTTGAAATAGAGAACCAAACCCAATGGGGGGAGAAAGGGATCCCACAATAAAACAAATTACAAGTCAGAATGAGGAACCAAACCCAATGCAAGGCGAAAGGGAGCCCACAAAATACAAGGACAAAGGGGGGAGAGGTTGTGTTGGGCATCGAATCCCCCCACAACATGTTTTGGGGCTCAAAGCCCAAGTTTTCATCAAATGTATTGTAAGACTCCGTGAACTGCGAGCGCGGAGCACGAAGTATAGGTTGAGTCATAGGGTTGTCTGCCCTAAGTTTTGTAATGTAGTGTAATGTCATCTCGGTCTATCGAACCATGGGATTGTATAATAGAGCAAGGCTCTAAGTTGTAAAGATAAGCTAAGAAATAAGATATAGAGGAATATGAATGGTTTGAGCATAGGGTAAGAGTCTAAGTGTATTGGGTCATAGTAGTAGGAAGAGGCTCTACAGTTGAGTGCGCAAAGGCCTAGTAGAGTCTGCAACTGAGTGCGCAAACCCCTGTAGCTGTGTGCACAGGGCGGTGTCAAGTCTATAACCTTGAACGAAGAATAATAAAGAAAAGTTGATTCCAAATTCTATGCATCTGCTTGTGTATTGCATCCTATACATTTATACTGTTTTGTTTATTGCGTGCACTTATATGATTGCTGGATATACTGTTAATTATCACTAGTCTTACATAGATAAGTTAAGTAATTGGGTAATAACAGGTTAAATAGTAAGGAACTTGGGTATAATACGGATCACGCCTCGAGTAGGGCTACGCAAAGGCAACATCACAGGTTGCGAGGAACTAATAGATGCATGTAACAACGTGCATGCAGGGTCAAACCATGGACCACCAAAAGCTCATCAAACATCCCCAGGGTGTGGAAAATTGGTTCTAGCACCCTCCCATACTACTTCCGGTGAGACCTCAGTCCGCGCTCTGTGGACTATTGCTGAAAGGGCTAGTAGTACCGGGATTTGTTTGGCTAAATCACCTTTGAACCTGGGTCAAGCCCCTACAAGCCAACAAATGGTTCCGTTGCCAGGACCAGGATTTGCATAAGGGATGTCTGATGTCGTGCCATTAGAATCCAACGAAGAAAGAAATTGAAGAGCAGTTGGACAAGAAGATTCACGAGTTTGCGGCGCAGGAAAACAGGAATTTGTGAGTATCTAAGGAATAGTGGTTGGAGCGCTACTTGTATACGGAAATCAGCAAAATTTTCTTTGAATCTTTTCCTTCTGAGCTGTATGAGTCGATCGTGAAGCTAGCAGACAGTCAGGGAAGGTGTAGGCTCAACAAAGCAATAATGTGGACTCCAAAATTAGTGCGTAGACTAGAAGCGTAAGGAGATAAGATCGCGCGAGCTGTGGACCATTGGCTCAACCAAATTATAGGAGGATTTATCACTGAGTTCGCGATAGATACGACTGTCAGCTACAATGAGGCAGAGCGACGCTTACTCAAAGGACCATGAGGTAAGTATATTAAATCTTTGAACACTTGGATTAAGATGCTATTGTATGAAAAGCAGGTTATGTGAATAAATTAATGTTTGGGGCTACATGAAGCGGGAAGATCTATAGAAGCGGAGGTATTGAAGAATTAGAAACTAGTCCCTTAATTCCAACCTCACGAGAAAGTGAGGAAGAGCTCCCGAAAGTTTCTCTGAAAAGTGTGGTTAGTTTGATAAGGCAAAAAATTCTGCGCTTACCACCTCCAGCTACACCGCCACCCGTCTCGCCTCGCTCACCTCCATCTCCACCCACCCCACCTCTGCCACCACCACACTTCAGTATGGCGAGTGTGATCAAACTATCGGTGTTCAGAGGAGTAGGGAATGAAGATTCAAACCAATTCTAGTTCGTGGTAAGGGCGGTATGGGAAGCACAAGGCATCGTGGATGACAATATAAAAAAGGCTATGTTGGTTAGCGCACTGCAGGATCGTGCATTAACATGGTACATCAAGCATTATAATGATCATCCAAACGCAGGAATCGCAGAAGTCCAGACCGCGCTAAATAGAGAATTCAGTAGGCGAAAGTCGGAGACACAATCAATTATCAGGTTTAAGGAGATCGCGATGCTCCCAGGCGAGACCCCTTGGGATCTGGTCCAAATACTGAAGGGTATGATTCGTGAAGCCAATATGACTTTGATGGATGGGCAACACCGTGAATGGTTTGTAGCATCACTAACGCCACACTTAAGGATGGCGCTGTCACAACAAAAACTTTCCACCCAGGCCGAAGCTTTGGAGATGGCAATGAGATTGCATGAGACCCCTATACAAGACCCTGGTTTGGGAGTCCAACAAATCCATGCGCAACTGCAAAATCTGTGTTTGGAGATGGAGAGCTTAAAACAAGACAGGACACCTCGGCTAGAGGCGCGTGAGGAGGTATGGTGCATAAAATGCAAAGGCCAGGGGCATGACAAGGATTGTTGTCCAGTGTTCGCGAATTACTTGGCAAGAGGAGGGACGATGCCATTAAGACCTGAGGCATAAGCAGGACCAAGTGCGACACTTGCATTATGGTGCACGATTTTTCAAATAGGAGGAAAACACACTACGGATAATTTTCATCTATTGCAGAAGTATACGCAGACATCCCAACAATTATTTTGTAATTTATGCAGGTCGGTAGGCCATGATGAATGCACCTGCCGAAGCTATGAACTAATGATGGATCAGACTACTGCCTACAGGGTGCAGACCGAAACACAAGCCTTCGACCCAAATACAGGAATGGTGTGCACTGGATTTCAGGGGCATGGTTGAGGTTGAGGTGGAATGGGACCAGGAAGGGGTCGCAAACAACTAATTTGTTACAATTGTGGAGGGCCAGGGCACTATGCCCACGATTGTACAAACTTGACAAGGACATCATGTTTGTATTGTACTCAGTTTGATCATGAGGCACAAGACTGCCCTTTGTTGATAGCGAGGATGTGCGAAAAAGGGGTACTCCGGCCCCCTCCAACTCAGAATTTGCATATGATGAGGTCTGAGCCGTGTGAAGAAGACCCAAATGTAACATGATGCTCAGGAGTGGTATGACCACTGGTGATGATAAAGAGAAGCAGTTAGAAGAAAGTGCGTGGGTTTGCAAGGCTCCTACAAAGGAACTTGAATTTGATGTAGAACGTGCGAAGGAGACATTCATGGAAGCTAAGAAGAGCTTCACGGAGGCCTCCACTTCAGGTAGTAAGGATCAACTAGAACCAGGGATGGATCCTTCAATGCTCACTACCTTTCTACAGACATGCATGAAACTGCTACGCAACAGTAAGGAAGTAAAAGGACTATAGGAACTTATCACTAGGTGCGCGGGGTTAGGAGAACTGCGCATGGTCCAGAAACTTGGAAAGCATGCATTACACACAGGAAGGGAAATGAGGTTGACTGCACAAATCAGTGAGTATGTAATGGATCAGGTAATCCTGGATCTCGGATCAAACGTGAATGTACTGCCAAAGCAAACATGGGAACGCATGGGCAAACTCACACTATAGTGGTCTCCTATTCAGTTACGAATGGCGAACCAATAGAAGATCATGCCCATGGGAAGATTGCAAGGGGTAACAGTAGATATTGAAGGTGCAAGTGCGCAGGTGGATTTTGGAGTGATAGAGATTGTCGATGACAGTAATCCCTAACTCGCACTACTAGGAATAGACTGGGCCACCGATATGAATGGAGTCATAAATTTGAAGAAGCGTAAAATGATCTTTGAAAAAATCACTACGTGTAGTAGTACCACTAGATCCAGTTGAAGGAACGCAATACACTGAATCGGTGCATGACGATGATAGTGATGATGATCTCAATTGTATTTACAAGATAATTGCACGAGAACAGGATTGGGTGAATCCAACTGCAGATGGAATAATTTCATGGGAGTGTGAAAGCTCTTGCACTTCAGATTCAGACAAAGAAGTAGAGCGATGGCAAAATCAACTACACGAAGTCACAACACTTAATTGCAACATGATGGTTAGATCACTACACTCCATGATAATGGAGGAAAGGGATTTGCCTACATATGACGATTGACAACAGTGGATGAATTCTTGAAAAAATTTGAAAGCGCAGTACCAGAACAACAATGGTTCGATGCTCTAAAGTGGGCACTGTATGCAACACTTGCACGATGGTGGGGTATGCATCAAGGAAGTTTTGAGGACTAGCGTGGATGCAGAAGAATGTTGCGCCTACGATTTGGGAAACTGTAGATACGGCTAGTAGACAAATATGACGAACGAGATGATCCATGCACACACCTCGCGAAATGGACCATGGTCTACGGGGAAGAGCCACAACCTGAATGGGTACATTTATTCTATCATACCCTGGATGTCATACCCATGAATTGGTATACTGAGATGGAGCTCCGCCATGGTACGAACGAATGGGATGTCCTGCGCGAGGGATTTCTGTTAACCTTCATGTTTGAAGATCGTTGGTTAGATACTGTTGATGGTGCACTACAGGCAGTAAAAGTGGTTATCTTCAAAATACCCCAGGAGCCAATGGAAGTACTTCATCCAAAATGGGCGACACAGTTAAGCTGCGCGCTAGAGTGTTACAACGTAAATGTTGAGGAGGATGATGAGGACCCATGAAATATTATCATTTCAGAAACAGAAGGCTGTCATGAGATTTGCGAACCATCACTTGAAGACCCTGACATCACTGCACCGCTAAAGTCAAATTAGGTCAACATTGGAATGGAGGTGGAGTCGAAGTACGTAACACTTGGGGACTATTGGAATGATGCCACAGTGGATAAGGTCGCTGAGTTACTCCACGAATACCAAGTCTTGTTCCCGACCAAAATTATGGACTTAAAAGGGATTGTTGGCGACTTAGGGATGATGAAGATCACCTTGAAACCTGATGCGAAGCCAGTTAAGCAGCGACCTTACCACTTGAATCCGAAGTATAAAGAAAAGGTCCACAACGAATTAGACAAAATGCTCGCAACCAGAATTATTGAACCAGTGGAAGAATCCGATTGGGTGAGTCCTATGGTAGTATAGGAGAAAAAACAAAAGGGCGGAATAAGAATATGCATGGACCTCAGAAAGCTGAATGACGCATATGTACATGATCCATTCCCGACACCATTCACATATGAAGTATTGGAAAATGTTGGTGGTCAGGAAGCATACTTGTTCATGGATGGGTTCTCAGGGTACCATCAGATCAAGATAGGAGCAAAACAAGCTTCGCAACAGAATGGGGCTACTTTCAATACATCGTTATGTTGTTTGGATTGAAGAACACGCTAGCCATATTTCACGCATCATTGTGGCTGCGTTCAAAGAATACATCCACAAGTTCTTGGAGGCCTATCTGGATGATTGGATTGTCTTTGGATTAGTTAAGCACCATGTAGCGAGCTTACGCTTGATGTTGGATACTTGCCAATGGCACCAGATTGCGCTGAACTTTAAAAAGTGCACATTCCTCGTCCCCTTTGGAAACCTACTGGGACATGTGGTCTGCAAACAAGGATTGATAGTGGACCCTGCAAAGTTTGCCGTTATTCTAAGGAAGCACAACGAAGTGTTAAACAACTGCGTGCTACTTTGGGGCACACTAGATAATATAGGAAGTTCATCAAACGTTATGCCCAAATAATAGCACCAATGGAAAAGCTATTGAAAAAGGATGTTACATATTGCTGGAATGATGATTGCATGAAGAGTTTGGATGTCCTAAACGGGAAACTGGCCTCCGCTCCAATTCTGGTCTTCCCAAAATGGGATGTGGAATTTCATGTACATGTTGATGCGCCATGTATCGCACTTGGAGCCGTACTCACATAGGAAGGTGTGGAGGGCGTGGATCACTCAATTGCGTTTGAAAGACGGAGATTGTCCAAAGCAGAAAATAACTATTCCACCATCGAGCGCGAGGGGTTGGAAATGGTGTATGTGCTCCAAAAATACTATCACTATTTACTCAGAGGACATTTCAAGATGTATATCGACCATTCCGCGTTGAAATACCTGGTGAATAAGCCTGTGTTGGGGGGGTGCATATGTAGATGGCTCTTATTGTTTTAAGAATATGATTTTGAGGTCATAGTCAAGTTGGGACACCTAAACGCTGGACTAGATCACTTGTCATGAATTGAGACTGGCGAGGAACTAACGAATTTGGAGGAGGGACTACCTGATGCACAACTCTTTGCAGTGTGCGTCGAAGATAGACACTTTGAAGATTTAATCCCTTTTCGAACAACAGGGACTGCGCCAAAGGAATATTTAGTCCAATAGAAGAAGGAATTGGTGGTGCACACAACGAACTTTTCTGTCATTGCGGGGCACCTCTACAAAATGGGCAACGATGAGATATTGCAAAGATATGTACTTGAATTTGAACGAGGTCAGATCCTTATGGAAGCACATGGGGGCACTATAGGAGGACACTATGCAGGATGCGCAACCGCACTGAAGATTCTTCGCGCAAGGTTATGGTGGCCAACCCTGCACCAGGAATCGAAAGCGCACTGTAAGGCCTGCGATATATGTCAAAGGATTGGAAAACCATCACGAAGGGACGGGATGCCATTAAATCCACAAATGACACTACAACTATTTGAAAAATGGGCAATCAACTTTGTGGGACCGATCAAACCTCAGGGAAAGACGAGCGCACGCTACATCATCACCACGACGGAATACTTGACACGATGGGCGGAAGCGTAGTTGGTCAAGGACTGCACAGTTAGCATGGTTGCAAAGTTCTTGTTCAAAAACGTGTTGACACGATTTGGTTGCCCGAAAATCTTAATGAGTGATCATGGAAAACATTCCCTAAATGAAACCATCAGTGTGCTCACAAAAGAGTTCCAGGTGTATCATCAGAAAAGTACACCATACCACCCACAAGCTAATGGGACAGTAGAGGCATTCAACAAAATACTGGAGACTGTGCTGACCAAAGTATGTAACGCGCAACGAAATGACTGGGGCCTGCGCGTACTAGCCATATTATGGGCTTACAGGGCAATGTGCAAGAAATTGATGGGATAGACACCTTTCCATTCAGTCTATGGCACGAAAGTTGTCATGCTGATGGAATACATCGTACATATTCTATGAATAACAGTGCTCACAGGCATGACGGATCACGTAGCCCTAGAAGAAAGGCTTGCACAATTAGAAGAACTTGAGGAATTATGGTTTCTGGCTGGATTTCATCAGCAGGTACAAAAGCAGCGTGAAAAGGCCTGGCATGACCACTATATCAAGTTGAGCACCTTCAAGGTAAATGACTTAGTGCTATTGTATAATAGTAAGTTTGAAAAATTTCTGAGAAAATTCAGAATGCACTGACTGAGACCATACGTGGTTAAGGTGGTCACAGACGAAGGCACGATCCAACTAGTTAAACTAAATGGAGAAACCTTCCCAGGCAAAGTAAACGACAGTCGCTTGAATCCCTACACAGGTGGGACGACTATCTAACTAACTGGCCAGAGCACAATCTTTGCGACCCGAGGAGCCGGACCAGGGCGCGGGACTATAAACACATGCAGCAGATGCCAGTACCATGGTAAGGACACAATTCAGACATAGATGATTCAGAAGCAAGAATGCAGCAGGTACATCAAGCAACAGCTCAGTGCGCTGCCGACATTTAGGCCATTCAAGACCAATTGAAGGGACTCCACGCCAAGATCACCACACCACCAGAGTGACTCGAGGGCAAGTCATGATATTTGTGTTGAGGGCATGTTGGGCATCAGATCCCCCCACAACATGTTTTGGCGTTCAAAGCCAAAGTTTTGGTCAAATGTATTGTAAGACTCCGTGAACAGCGGACGTAGAGCGCGAAGTATAGGTTGAGTCATAGGGTTGTCTACCCTACGTTTTGTAATGTAATGTAATGTCATGTCGGCCTACCCATGGTCTGCAGACCATGGGATTGTATAAATAGAGCGAGGCTCTAAGTTGTAAAGATAAGTTAAGGAATAAGAGATAGAGGAATACGAATGGTTTGAGCATAGAGTAAGAGTCTGAGTGTATTGGGTCGTAGTAGTAGGAAGAGGCTCTGCAGCTGAGTACTCAAAGGCCTAGTAGAGTCTGTAGCTGAGTGCGTGGACCCGTATAGCTGTGTGCGTAGGGCGTTGTCGAGTTTGTAACCTTGAACGAAGAATAATAAAGAGAAGTTGATTCCAAATTCTGTGCATCATGTATTGCATCATATACATTTATACTGTTTTGTTTATCGCGCCCACTTATATGATTGCTGGATATACTGTTAATTATCACTAGTCTTACATAGATAAGTTAAGTATTTGGGTAATAATAGGTTAAATAGTAAGGAACTTGGGTATAATACAGATCACGTCCTGAGTAGGGTTGCGTGAAGGAAACATCACAGGTTGTGGACTAATAGATGCGTGTAGCAATGTGTGCGTAGGGTCAAACTGTGGACCATTAGAAGCTCATCAGACATCCCTAGGGTGTGGAAACCTAGTTCTAGAACCCTCCCATACTACTTCGGGTGAGACCTCAGTCCACGCCGAAAGTGCCAGTAGTACCAGGATTTGTTTGGTTAAATCACCTCTGAACCTGAGTCAGGCCCCTACAAGCCAATATGTTGGATTGAAGTCTACCCTTGCTAAGAGAGAGAAAATGAACCTTTAGGAGGTTGAGGCCATAGAGGGCACATGGGCTCAGATAGTAAGCAAACCAAAAATTCTAAAGGGAGGTGCTATAGTGGGAGCCTACCTCCCATTGTATTCCACTATCTACATGCAGGGAAAACGATCAAAGGGTGACCCACCTCAAAAGAGAAAGAGAAAAAATAGAGGAATTTCCAAAAGTAGAGGAAACAAAATTAACAGGAAACAACCAAGGGTGGAATAAACACATGATTAAATAACAATAAATAAGTTGTTACAAAATATTTAAGCTTGATATCCTTGGGATTTCACCAAACTGCTAATCCTTTTGGTGCACCCCTTGCATCCATAATTATGCATTGACAACCTTCCGAAATAGCTTGACTTAGTTGTTTGAGTTGATTTTCTTTTGTCTTACTTTCTTGTGGATTTAGAAAAAGAAACTCATTTTCATGAAAAAGACAAAATACAATAATATTGAATATGTTTGTAATAATATCTCAAATTACATTATAATTAATGAAACCATATATCAAATCAATCAAAATAATTTTAAAATTATTATTATTACAAATATAAATTCACACTTTAAAAATATTTAAAAACCATCATGATAATCATTTTTCATGTTCTTCTTAACTTATTATTTTTCTTTTCATTGTAATTATGTTCTTCTTAACTTATTATTTTCATTTTCATTATAATTATGTTCTTCTTAACTTATTATTTTCCTTTTCATTATAATTATGTTCTTCTTAGCTTATTATTTTCCTTTTCATTATAATTATGTTCTTCTTAGCTTATTATTTTCCTTTTCATTATAATTATGTTCTTCTTAACTTATTATTTTCTTTTCCATTATAATTATATTCTTCTTAACCTATTTGTTTCCTTTTCATTATAATAATGTTTTTTTGACTTATTATTTTCCCTGTCATAATAATTATGTTATTTAATATTATTTTAAAAAATATTAAATCTTCCATAATTTTAACATAATTATCCAAATTAAAAATAAAATTTATTTTTTTGATAAACACTACCTAACCTATAATTATCCAAGTGATTATAATTATCCACCATCATGAATTGGACCTTTGACCTTGATATGAAAAAATCAAATTCTAAATAGTGAGACTAATCCTAATCCCAATCCCAACATAATGATGAAAATGGAACTACCATCATCCATGGTCGATGGAAATCTAGTCATGTTTATAATTGACTTCATGGTGGCATTAATCAATCCCCATAAAGCACCACTCTCTCCCATAACCTTATGTCGATTGGAAGTATAAAATAGTAATATGTAAAGAACATACTGTTTTCCACATATATTAATAGAAGATAAATGGTTCATTGAACTTTGTTGCTACCCTTTCCCACCGGGATTGTAAAAAAATAACAATTTTGATATTTATTTATACTTATGATTTTTCCTACAGACTCTTTCCCAAATTTCCTTTACATCTTGAAGTTTGCAAAATTTAGTTTAAAGAAACCATATCTTAAATCATAAGTATTTTAATGTTAAAATTTCTCATTTCCAATGGGCTTTTCGAAATAAGGATTACTCAATGTGCTTTTCGAAATAATGGTTAAGGCTTTCTCTGCCTTCCAAAAACCCTCTTGAACCTCCCAAACTTTCAATCCTCTCACAAATTCAATAAACCATTGACAAAATCTCAAACATTCCTTTGAGAATTTTTTAATTATTTTGGTGTTGTCAAATTTATTAATATTAAATTTTTTATAAGTTATATATTGGGAAAATAAGAAGTTTAATCTCTTTCTTTCTAACCAAACATAATATGGTAATTATGAGGGGTTTTCAAATTTATTAATATTAACTATATTATTATTAAATATTATATTTATTTTGGAGGTAAGTATAAATTTATGATATGGGAATTTTAGGGTGTTTTAAATTTCGTTTCAATTATTTATTAAATTAATATTATATTTATTTAACCATGAAGTTATAAATTGATTAAAAATTTACAGATAAAAAAAAAAAATAATATAAAAAAAGACAAATCTGTTTATGATTTTATTTTAACAAATCTAGTGATATAATTTTTGATGAGATCATTATTTCTCATTATTTGAAATACATTTTAAATATATAAATGAATTTAAAGTTTTGAAAAAGAGACATTCAATATATACAAACATAATAATTTAGATTTTCATTCTAACAATTTTTTAGTCAAATTTTGAACAAAAGTCATCCAAAAATATGTCTTTAAAAAGAAAAACTTAAAATATTTTAACTAAAACAAAAAATGACTTTCAAAATCAAATAATTTTAAATTTCTCTCACTCTAAAATTTTTAATCTATTATTCAACTCCTAATAATTCTTGGTATCTCTTTCTCTCTATCTCCAAATCATTTTTAATATCTCTTTCTCCTAATCATTTTTAATATCTCTTTCTCTTTGTTTTTCACTTTTATTCATATGTAACTTTCTATTTTTCTTTGATTTCTTTAATTTGTCTTTTTTGTTTTGTTTTTAATTATTTTTTGTTTTTGATTTTTTTCTTTGCTATTGTTTTCCTATATATATTTTGAAAAATTTATCATTTCTTAGGAACTTCGAGAAGGAATATGAGCAAGATAAAATAAAAAAATACAAGTAAATGCATCATTAACAATAACAAGATTTTATTCTAGAAAACCCTTGCCAAACAAATACATCCATAAATTCTTTGACCAAATCTGGCCAAGCTAATAACCAAGTGATCCCAATATTGATTCACTTTTAGCACCTTACAATGAAGTGTCCAAAGCCTATTTATAGGCTTAAATACATATAATATTATGGGTTACATAACATAGGTTACGAAAAGCATGGGCTTCAAAACCATGATTGTATATTTAAAACCCTCTGACTCATTCCTATAACATTCACCCCTTTAAACTTGACTTGGGGAAATTCTCTAGATCCTACCTACCTTCTAGGCTATTTGGTAATCCTACATGCCCTCCTACCACTTTAGACTTTACCAAAGGTACACATGCCTAGTTAGGCCTTACAACCATATGCCCATTTGCATGTATTTTAAAAAATTTCATCTCCAAAGTATTGTTTTTAATTATTGTTGTTATTACCTCCATAACTCTAGGAATGACCATTGCTTCTATAGTCAAGACTTGAAAATGTCATTGTTCTCTTGCCTTACCATTTCTTTGACTGCAATGATCCAGGTGGATATTGGTGGCCACCCGCCTATTCCACTTGGACTCCATCGTTGTTTCTTTTTAGTTTCCTTAATTGTAGCACAACTTACTATTTTTGGTAGTTTTTCGAGTCTTGAACTTTCAGAGCTGTTTTGGGGGACTAAAAAATATTTTTAGGGAAAACTAAGAGATCGAAAAATTTCCAGCGCAATTTTCCAAATTTTTTTGACCTAATCTTTGAGATCTTCAAAACGAGGTATTATGATAGCCAAATAGAGATCATAGATCAAAGTTAGGACCCCGGGAAGTTGATGTTCCAACTTACCCCAATGGAGCCCACAAGATTTTGGCGCTTCATCTCCTAGGGTTAGGTTTTTGGATGTTTAGGGTTTCTCATTGTTTCCCAATGATAAAAAGGCCACCGAGCCTCACTGTAACACAATTCAGACACATGTATTTGCCACATCTCTTCTCAGACATAAGCTACCATCACCCAAGCTAGTTTATTTACATTATGTATGTAAGCATATTTCAGTTATTTGATATTAATGAAATGAAGTTTTATTTCTGCTACATCTCATTATTTATGTTTGTATCTATATTCTGTTGCGTTCATGTATAAGTCTGGATTAGTGGTATCAGAGTGGTTTTCTCCTTCTCCTTTTTTCTTTACATGTCCCCAACGAGGTCAGGGTATAAGGAGTTAGGGCTTGAACTGGTTGAACCTTTGCAAGACCAACCTCACAAACCTCAACGAACTCCCATAGCAGAAAAAAGAAAAATGAGGGAGCAAGATATCTTTTCAAAATATTGCTCGAGGAAGCCCTCAGGCGACAGAGGAATGTGATGATGGATAACTTTTCCTAGATCCTTTGACAATTACCCACATGCGACACATCTTCATCTAACAACCACTTGGGAGGCGCCACTCCCTTTAAGGTACAAGTTAAATTTGACATTCCCATATTTGAAGGTGAGATAGATGCAGACACCATAGATCTATGGTTAAATCTGTTAGAAGAATATTTTTCGGTTCATGACTTTTCCAATCAGGAAAAAAATAATTTCACACTCCTCAAATTCGCACCCCATGTAAAGGACTAGTGGTAAACTTACTCTGAATAGAAGGACGAGAGGGAATCCTCACTATCTTTAGCCACACCCACTTGGAATTATTTTCAAGATGCCATAAAGGAACAATATTTCCCAGTCGGGAGCTATGAAGATAAATACATAAAGTGGACCACATTGTGGCAGGGAAGGGACCAAGATGTGCCAGAGTTTACAAATATTTTTCATACACTCCTCACAAAGTTAGGTATCAAGGATTCTGAATGGCATTTGGTACTCAAGTTTCACAACTATCTACATAAGTACTTCCAGGATGAGATGGAGTTCCTAGATATCTCTTCGCTTGGCGCCGCCTATCGATACACTATCAAGATCGAGCATAATTTTAAACAGAAGAAGTGAGAATTTGGATCTACAAATCTTAAGCAAAGGAAAGGCACCCCCAAATTGTAGAATAAAGGACAAAGCCAAGTCGGGGTGACCTAGGATAACCCGTTGAAGCCAGAAGCAAAGAACAACACCACGAAGACAAAGAATGACACAAGGAAATGGTGTGAGTTCCATAAGAGCCCCACTCATAAGGCAAGTGATTGTCAAGCCAAGCAATCATTGGTGGTCGAGTTGAAAGCTTATGAATCATATGCATGTTCCTACCCCGAGTCAAAACCTAACAACGGGAATGACAAAGGGAGGCAAATTATTGATGCGAATCTCAGTGCCGCTATTGCCACCACCAAGCTCTAGAGGATTGAGTTTGAAGATCCAAAGGAGGGGGAGCGTCTCTTCCACTCATATATGTGGGTGAAGGGTTCTCCGTTATAGTTCATTTCCAACAATAGAAGCCAAAAGAACCTAATTTTAGCAGAGATCATGAAGCAGTTGAGCCTACCAACCACATCAGACTCGTAGTCGTACACCATCGGGTGGATTCACCAAGGAACATATCTTCCATCAACCAACAATGTTGCCTTCCCTACAGTGTTAAGCCCTTCATAGATGAGGTACTGTGTGATGTTTCTCCTCTTGAATTTTGTGATGTATTATTAGGAAAACCATACTTATTGAAGCATCATGCTATTTATTAGTCTAGGCCTCACATTGTTATTATTTCTTTGGGCAATAAGTTATAGAGGATACTAGAGGTAGCACTGTCTGTTGCCATCTCTTTGATCTCTAAGAAAGAAATGCAACAAGATCATTTCCAAGACTGGGAAATTTTTCTTCCTTATGATTCGCCCTCAGGGCAAGAAGAAGGTTGTGGCCACATCCATGACCTCCAAACAGGGCTCACCTACATGGCAGCAGCAGATGGACAAGGTCATGGAGGAGTATAGTGATATCTTCACCTCACCCATTGGGGTACTCCTACACTGTCAGGTCAAGCACTCCATCGATCTGAACTTAGGTACGCCGCTACCCAACAAGCTGATCTATCGACACTCTATTCTAGAGAACGATGAAATCAAGGGGTAGATTTAGGATCTGTTGAAGAAATGACACATTAGGTCGAGTTCATCACCCTATGGGAGCCCGATTGTGTTGGTACAAAGAAGGATGAGACATGGAGACTCTGTATTCACTATTGGGCATTGAATAAGATCACTGTCTGGAATAGGTATCCAATCCCATGGATTGATGAACTTCTAGATAGTTCAAGGGGACCAAATATTTCAACAATATTGACTTGAAGTCTGGTTATCACCAAGTACGAATCGAACTCTCTGATTTATGGAGGAATGTCTTCAAATCCAAGGAGGGACTTTTGAAATGGCTAGTCATGCCATTTGGGTTGATGAATTCCCCCACAACATTCGTGAGGCTGATGGATGACATTTTGTGGCCCTTCACCAACTCATTCATGGTAGTGTATTTAGAAGACATCCTGATCTTCAACCAGAGTTGGGAAGGGCACCTCCACCATATTCAACAAGTCCTCCAAACCCTACTACAACACAAACTATGTGCCAACCTGGAGAAGTGCACTTTTGGTATGAATCAGGTTCAATATCTGGGGTACATCATTGATGAGTGGGGTGTCTATGTGGACCCAACCAAGATACAAGTTATTCGAGATTGCCCAACCCTGATCACTCTAATAGAGCTTCGCATATGTTTGGGTCTTGCCAATTTATACCGCAGGTTCATGTTGGGGTTCTCTCATATCACTTGGCCTTTGAGTCAAGTCACCAAGGGTGAAGTGAAAGAAAAATTCTTTTGGTATGAATCCAAACATAAGACATTTTTCAAGTTGAAGCATCGTCTTTTCTCTATGATAGTGCTCATATTACCATACCTGCAGCAACCATTTGAGATTGAGAGATATGCCTCCGACTATGATGTCAGTGCAGTTCTTACTCAGCAGGGGCATCGAGTGGAATACCACAGTGAGACACTTTCAGAAACAATCCAAAAGTATCCCACCTATGATAAAGAGATGTATTCCATTATGCAAGCCTACTGACAATGGAAGTATTACATTATGGGGAAGGAAAATGTCATCCACACAGGCCACCAACCCCTGCAATTCATACAAACACAAGGAAAGTTGTAGAAAGATCACCATCATAAATGGCCGACATACTTGCAATAGTTCCATTTGAAAATTAGGTATAAGGCATCACCAATAATATTGTATACTACCTTAGCCAATCATCAGTCGCTATGCTAACCACTATGCTCGAATATTATGGACACAAGACTTTGGGGTGGTCACATCTTTACAAGAGCGATCTAAAATTTGGCAACACATACCAGATGCTCTTAGAAGGCAAGCCAATTCATGATTTTCACCTCCAGGGTGCACTGTTATGCCACCTGGGACACCTTTGTGTTCCTTTCAGCGAGCGTGCCAAGATGATTTGGGAGGCACACTACAGTCAGGTCGCTTGACATTTTGGAGTAGAGAAAACAGTGGTAGTGTTGTAGACGTATTTTTATTGGTTGAACCTTCAACAAGATGTTGAGAAGTACATCAAATCCTACATTACCTGTGTCATTTCCAAATCAACCATCAAGAAGCAAGGCCTATATACTCCTATGTATACTCCTAATCAACCTTGTGAATCCATCTCCATGGATTACATGTTGAGCCTTCCTTCTACAAAACATGGAAACAACTATATTTTTGTCGTTGACGACAAATTCTCTACGATGGCCATTCTGGCGGCCTGCAAGAAAAGTATCACAACAAAAGCAATATTCTTTGAACGAGTGGTTACACTTTGGGATTCCACAATCCATTATCTTAGATCAGGATAGTAGGTTCCTAAGTACATTTTGGTCAAGCCTTTGGTCGATGTTGGATGTCCGCAACCTTCCACCTCCAAACTGATGGCCAAATAGAGGTTGTCAACAAGATGATCATGCACATTATGTGCATGTACAACTCGAAGAATCCACGCACATGGGATGAAAGTATCCCCTATGTACAACACAGCTACAATAGAGCTCTCCATAGCTCAACTTCCCACAACCTCTTTTAGGTGGGATTGGGCTTCCAGCCACTATGTCTCATTGATGTTGCCATACCATTTGCAGCTACTTAGGTATATTCAGTTCATGTCCAGGTCGAAGCTGATATCGCTAACAACTTCATTGAGCACATTCAGCACATCCGCTAATAGGTCCATGACATACTGGACAGAGCCAATTCTAAGTACAAGAAGTGTCGTGATCGACATTGGGTGCCACACAAGTTCTAGGTGGGCAGTAAATTTTGGTTATATTTGTAGAAGGAGTGTCTCGCTAGGGCCCACCGCAAGCTTCTCCCACTTTGATATGGGCCTTACACCATCACTAAGGTTTTGGGAGACAATAATTTTGAGCTCAACATTCCACCATTCCTTGGCCTGCACCCAGTGTTAATGTGGACTATCTTCAACCATACTTTCCACCATTACTGAACACACCAGACATTGCAGAACATCTCACACCAACAAATCTAAACCCAGATTTCATGGAAAAATACACAATTGATTGGATCATGTACACGCAAATCAAAAACACTCACCAACAAAAGATCTAATTATATTGGGTTGTCAAAGCTAGCCAACTCCTAAACCAAGGCTAGTGGCTCACTAGGGACCAAGTTCAGCAGAAGTTTCCCCATCTCATGGAGGCACTCAACACAATGGGGAACATTACTTCCTAAGGCAAGAGGATTGATCCAGGTGGATATCGGTGGCCACCTGCCTATTCCACTTGGAAACCCACCATTGCTTCTTTTTAGTTTCCTTAATTGTAGCACAAATTATTATTTTTGGAAAATTTTTGGGTCCTAAATTTCCGAAGCTGTTTCGGGGTACTAAAATATGTTTTTAGAGAAAAATGAGAGACCATAAAAGTGCCAAATTAGTTTAACAAGATTTTTGTTAGCCTCCTCTTTGAGATCTTCAAAACAAGGTATTATGATAGCCAAACAGAGATTGTAGGAAAAAGTTACGACCTCGGGAAGTTGAAGTTCCAACTTACCCCAACGAGGCTCATAAGATTTTAGTGCTTCATCTCTTAGGGTTATGTTTTTGGATGTTTAAGGTTTCTCATTACTTCTCAATGATAAAAAGGCCAGTGAGCCTCATTGTAACACAGTTCAAAGGCATGTAGATGCCACATCTCTTCTCATAGATAAGCTACCATCGCCCAAGCTAGTTTATTTCCATTATGTATGTAAGAATATTTTAGTTCTTCGATATTAATGAAATGAAGTTTTATTTCTGTTGCATCTCGGTATTTATGTTTATATCTGTATTTTGATATGTTCTCATATAAGTTTGGATCATTCAATCACCAATAATCAGTTCTTGTGGTTCCTTTACTTATTGGCTTGCACACCTCACCCAATGCCCTAGGTCATTTCCATAGGCACTAATCCTCATTGATTCAAGTGTCAACATTTCATCTAGCAACCTCATGCACCAAGAAATTTGGTCGGGCTTCTCACATGACTTACCTCATAGGCCCAACACATATATATTATGTTCTTGATATAAGCATTGATCATTGAATTCCACAAAACATAATATCACTCGATGTGGATTAGCAAGTCTATTATGTTATCACATGGACCATGTTAGGGTTGACCATGATGTGTGTCTTGTTGTCTTATTTGTAGAAACACAACTACTCAATACATAACCAGAATGTGATTTCAACCCACTCACATGAATTGTAAAATGAAGAATCCCATGATTTACCTCGTAACCATGCTACTAGTTCTCTGGTTTTCCTTACTCTGCAAGCTCATTAGCCACTTTTCTCTGAATTCCTTATTTGATTTGACTATCCTTCTTAAAATTTTAATTTCATGAAATACTAAATCCAAGCCTCTCGTTAACTACCAATTTTGTTGGATACCATTTCAATGTGAATTATTCGAGGTCATTCATGTTACCAATATTCTTACATGAAACCTTATACTTCCCATCAAAGGACTTTCACTTTACGTACACTATCTCACAAGTTCAGAACGTTGGCTCTCGACGTTAGACCAATATACTTGGCATGTTTATGTCAACTTCACTCCAATACTAGGTTATAGGAATATGAGTAAGGTAAGATAAATAATATACAAGAAAATATACATCCATTAACAGCAAAAATATTTTATCCTAGAAAACCTTTGTGGGAAAAACCAATGTTAAATATCTTTGATTAATCTTTGACCAAATCTTGAAAACCTAACAACCGAGTTATCCCAACACTCACTCACTTTGGCACCTTACAATGAAGGATCCCCATCCTATATATAGGTCTCATTACATGCAATACTATGGGAATATACCATGGGCCACCAAAACCATGGGTCTAAAAACCATGACCGTAAACTTAACTCTTTGAATTATTCTCAAGTCAAGGTTAACCTAACAATTTGAAATAGTATTCAATAAATTAAATACCACCTCTTTTTTTACAACTTCAAAACTATAAAAAATACTTCCTTCCTTGTTATCCTCATGGAAATTGGTATGTACCCCATTAAATGAGAATCCTTAAAGCGATATTTTGTGCAAACACAAGTTATAAGAACTTGGCCAAGATAGGATTCCCATCATTCTATTGCAATTATTCCTAATTTATCAGTTTCCCTCAACCTAGGGTTAGTGTAGTTCCAAAAAATAAAATAAAATAAATGTTCTTAAATTATCTTCCACTTAAAATAAGTTCAAAAATGACTTTTATTAATGGTTAAAACTTTGACATACTCATAAAATATAAATCTACCAAGTTTGATGAATTTTTGAAATATTTGGTCCTTTGAGGGTTTCTGAAGTAGTTTGAGTTTTCTATGGCACAATGGCAATAAGATCTAGGGAATCTATGTCATTGCCACCACCCCCCCCCCCCCCCACACACACACACCTCCCTTTTGGCTCCAAACATTGAGGCTTTCAACAATCTCATAACTAATGGGCCAAAATACTAGAAGGTGATGTTGACCCACTTTGTTAAGAAGTTTGAGGAAATTCCAAATGTGGAGGTATACACCCCCTAGATAAGATCTCGTGCTTTGCAACTTACAAAGTATGACTTGGTTGGCCATTTCATAGGGATATCGCCTTCCCTGCATTCAATGAGGATCCAGTGGAGAAAAATGGAAGCCACTGATAAAGGGTTTTGTCTCATCTTCCTTGTGTGGGAAGCAATTTTTTACCTTCCTCTATGAAAATAAGGTAGATCGAGACTTGATTTTCTCAAGTAGACCATATTTTATGGGTGCTCAAGCATTATATCTAGATTGTTGGAGTTCAAAATTTAATACTAAAAGTGATGTGCCATCGAATGTTCTTGTTTGGGTGAATCTCATGTTCCTTCCTTTGCATTGTTGTAATGACACCGCCTTCAAAAGCATTGGTAATGCCTTGGGAAAATATATTGATCGAGCCAAGCTAGATGAGGCTGTATTTTCCTATTCATGGATCTGTGTGGAAATGGATTCAGATAAGGGATTTCTAGTATTCAAAAATATGAATTTAGATATATCATCTCACATCGAAGAAGTGGACTATGACTAGCTTCCATTTAAATGAAAGGTGTCATGAATATGACCACTGTGAGATGCTGTAAATTTTTTTTAGAGGAGCAACAAAAAAAATATGAGGAGGGGGACCAATGGAAACAAGCCAAAATCATAAGAGATCGAGAAAGGAAAACCAAAAACAAGCTTATACAACCTGGTCATAATGGAAACAAAGGGAAAGGGCCATCTTCCCCAGAAAATGTTGCCCTTGTAAATGCAAAAGGGAGCAGCAAAATAAATGGGAAGAAAGAGAGTACTAAAATCTATGAGGTGTTGAATATGGTAAATGAAGAAGGGGAAATCCCATAGAACCCCAAATTGACAATAGAGCCAATAGTGGATCAAAATGATGAGAACATGCCACCTCTGAGGATGACCTAATACTTGCGTTGATTAAGAAAAAGTCTTCCTCGAGTGATGAAGAGCTCCTTTGTCCCAGGAATAGTAAGCCTAATATTGTATTTTATAGCTATGATGATGAGAAATTAGAGGTAGAAAAGGAAAAAGAGCAGGATTGAATTCATAGGAAGGTTGGAAGGAATATTAACCAAGAGATATGAATAGAAAAATAAAAATAATTTGGCACCTAATCGATTTTGGACCCAAAACTCAAAGGGTATAGGAACACCAAGAAAAGGGGAAATTTAGCTCCTTCACATGGGGCTACTCACACTAGTCATAAATAATGAAGGTTATATCCTAGAATTGCATGGAATTAAGGTTAGAAAAAAGAATGGAAGAAGTTAATTCCTTAACAAATAAGGAAAAATTCTTATTCCTCCTGCATTAGGAGATCGAAATGGGGGATCTATAGATCCTTTAAAAGAAATGTAAAATATGGCATGGTAGCAGGATCCTCTTAGTGAGCTCTTGTGGGGCCTCTAGTGGAGTTTTCACATTGTGGGATCAATCTTTGCTCAAACTATTGTACCAATAATCATCCACCCATTAGTTGGCAACAAAGTTCCTACATATCCCTTCAAATTAATTATGTTTTATTGTTAATATATACATGTCTATCCATGCTCGAGAAAAATATGAGGGTTGAGCTTCTTTATTAGATCTTGGAGATTCCCTTTTTGGTTCATAGTGTATTTTTGGAGGGGATTTTAACACTACTCTACATTAATGGGAGAAGAAAGGTGGATCTTTATTAAGAGATCAATTTCAAGAAACTATGGAAGACTTCATTTAAAGCCTAAACTTCGTGAATGTTAAACCAATCTCCAATAAGTTTACTTGGAATAATAAGAGATATAGCTTGGGCCATATAGATGCTAGCTTGGAAAGATTTATAATTTCTAATTGCTTTCTAACAAAAAATATCATGGTATCCTCATGCATTCTCCCTTGGAACAGTTTCGACCATTGCCTCAATGAACAAGAAATTTTAGAAGATGAGGATTATGGCTCTATTTTTTCTTGTTATGATCCACTTTGGCATAAAAAATAAGGTTTTAGTGATCTGGTAAAACATTGTTGGAGAGTATGGGACTCAGGTAGTCCAATTTAAATCTGGGAGTAGAAGATCAAGTGCCTCAAGGAAGCCTTGAAGTGGTGGGCCCATGAGTAGAGGATGGGTAGGAAATATGCTATATAAGCAAATAAAATGAGAATGGAGTCCCTTCAATCCAAAATAGAGGAAGGTACTATTACTTATGATATGCTAAGGAAAATGAAGAATTTTGAACCTTTCCTAAGGATTTGAAAGAAGAGGAAGAAGAATGAAGATTAAATTCAGGAGTCTATGGCTATAGGTATGAGATATGAATTCAAAGTTTTTCCATAATCAAGCACATAAAAAGATATAGAAAAATAATATCAAGGAATTAGTGATTAGGGTTGATAAAGTTTTGATGTCTCAAAAAATCAAAGAGGAGGCATTCCACCATTATAATAAGTTGTAAAGCGTTGCTCATCTTGCTAACCTTGAGGAAAAACAATATATGCTAGAACATGTCCATAAAATTATTTCTCATGTAGACAATTTAATGCTCATAGAGGAAATTTTAGAGGAAGAAATCCAAAAGTTGTTGTTCTCATTTGATTTGAATAAAGATCTTAGACCAAATGAGGTTTCCACTCAACTTTATCATCAATTTTGGGAGTCAATTAAATATGATTCTAGACTGATTAAATACTCATTTAAACACAATTGCATGGGTAGAGAAATCAATACTTCTTTCCTAGCATTGGTACCAAAGAAATAAAATCCATCTTCTTTTGCTAGGTTTAGACCAATGCCATTGTGAAATGATTCTTGTAAAGTCATTTTAAAGACTTTGGCCTCAATATTGAAATTTATTCTCTCAAAATTAACCTATGAGAACGAGGGTGGATTTGTGCATAAAAGATGAATATTTAATAATATTATCCTATTCTAGGAAGAAATTCATTCTAGTGAAGAAATAGGAGACCAAGGCATGCTCATCAAGCTTGATATGGCTAATTCCTTTGATAGGGTTATACATGATTATTTATTCAAGGTTACATTAAAATTTGACTTTGACGAAAGGTTTACACATTGGGTTTCCATCTACATCAAATCATCTTAACTATTTCCATTAGTAAATGGAAGGAAAACAAGATTCTTTCATGCTTATTTGGCCTCCATCAAGACTTCCCTTTGCCCCCGATTTTATATATCATAACATATAACTCTTTTAGAAGAAGGCTGGAGTTTTAAAGAAGTAGTGAGAATCTACATAGCCTTAGGTTTGTTAATGGAATAAAGAATATAAATCACTCTAAATTTGTTAATGATACCCACCTTTTAGGAGGGGCTTCTACAATAATTGTACGAATATTTAAATTGGTCCTCGATAAGTTTTTGGATGCCTTTGGAGGTCTAACAAACTTAGGTAAATTACAAATTTATTTCTAGAATGCCTCCTCTCGCAAGCAAAGACAAATAGGAAATATTATGGGCTTCCACCATGTGGAATCTTGGAAAAAATTTAAATATTTATGGATTTGAAATCACATTCCTTGCAAGCATGGGACGATGTCATCGCTAAATTCAAAATTAAATTTGCTGCCTAGGGAGTTTGTTGGCTCAACTTACCTAGATGCATTATGTTGATTAAAGTGATTCTTTCTATTCTTTTTTTGTACCAATTAACTTCCCTCCTTGGCCCACAAATTGTTCTCTCTGTGATGGCTAGGTAAATCCACAAGTTTCTTTGGGAAGGGGGGTGTTATAGCACAAAAAAAAATCATTTGATAAAATAAAAATAGTCAAGTATCCAAAAACCCATGGGGGCATTGACATTAGAGAGTTTATGCATGAACAAAGAAAAATGAGAAAAGTTATTGTCGAGGTTTATCACTTGAGAAGAAAATTGGTGGAAGCAAGTCCTTAAGGAAAAATATCTTCAAGAAAAATGAGTACAATCCTTAGATTCAATTCAAACCCCCAAAGGAGGCCCAACAGTTTGGAAAATGCTCACTTTAGAAACCCCTCTGATCATCTTGTATGTCATTTGGAAACCTAGAAATGGAAGAGATACTAATTTATGGAGGGATAAAATAATGGATAAGTAACCCTTGGAATGCAATTATGAGTTGCTACCTTTGAGGGAATTCTATTGTGCTCAAGGAAAATCAACAATAGAAAACATTTCAAATTGGGATAATGAAGGAAATTGGATAAGATGGAATCTTAGAGGAATCCATGCGAACCTGCAACATTTGGCTCATAACTTCAAGATAGTCTCGTTGGTTATGCTCTATTGTGGCTAGATGAGGTGGATCAACTTAGATGGAAGCATTCTTTATTCTTGGTGAAGGAAGGTTACACATCCTTTCTGTTTCTTCAACAAGCTCCTCCCAAATTGATTACTTAGATGAAGATATGGAGAGTCAATGCCAATTCAAAGGAAAATTCCTTTTGTTGGCTCGTTTTTCATAAAAAAGTTTTGATTGCTGAGACTTTGAGAAAGAGGAGCATTCAAGGTCCTTTGAGGATTCCTCTCTTCCAGCAACATGAATCTATCCAACATATTTTTTTGGAGTGCTAATATATAAAAGTGGTATGGTTGCATGTAAATACTCCACTTTCAAGCCATTTAAAATAGCTAACTTCTGTTCAAGATTAGTTTACATCATGGTCAGAATATCGTGCTGGGAGAATCTCTTAGAAACCATTTTTTTTTAAATTATTAGGAAGAAATTACAAAATGTTAGAATACTTATCACACTGAGTAGGGTGGGGGGGTGAATCCGTGTAGCAAAACATTATATAGAATTAAACAATTTTATAATTTTCTCAAAACTAAAAAAATGACAAAGCATCAATAAGAATAATTGCCAATCAACACAAGAAAACACCATATGTATGTGGAAACCCTTGTGCGAGAAAACCGCAAATATTTTTATATGCTTCAATCTTTGTTTACATTAGTTTTCAAGCACCAACAATAAGATACCCCCCTCAAAATACCTGAAAATACGGGCCCTAGAATTTCTAAGTTTTCCTGAGTTGGTCACTATGGATTTTTGTCAAACAATTTACATACATATGGTTGTAGTTGCACCTTTTGTATTTTATTTCAATTAAAATAGACACAACATCATAAGTACACCATGAAATTGTTTCAAACTAGCAAGATATAATTTATATTATGCTCGGAAACAATACATACCCATATTAGATGATTACAATAACCACATACTCCTATCTCTCCACTGGAAAATAGCTCAAAAACATACCAACAATGAACAGTCTACTTCAGGAGTGATGGAAGTAGAGATTCATGCTTTAAATAGGATGTATACAGTTCAAGAACTACCTCCCCACATACAATATATAACTAAACTTTAAAAAGTAATGGAACTCATCCCAAGAACAATGATTAAATTGAACCCTACCAAGAAGAGATTAAATACCCCAAGCAACTCCTGTAAGTTATAAACTTGGTCTTCCCACAACAACTTCATCTCTAGGATTTAACCAAATTTGGCCCACAAAAAAGACACAGAGTCATACAACCACAATGAGATGAAATTGACCCTCCTTTGCAAGTTAAACTCGTCCCTTTGAAATGTAACTCAGACTCCCTTAGAATGATGGAACTGAACTCTCCGATTTGTGGCAAAACTCAACATGTAAGAAGATTTATAAAATACCCAAACTCAAAATTTAGAATTAAGTAATAACACCATAAATATTCCTTATTTCTGTCTATGCCTTTATCTTCTCAAAAAATAAAGCCCAATGGAAAATCTTAGTGATTCCACTCCAATACTAGCTAGGGTGTATAGTTTCAACACCGAAACTAGCAACCAAACTAAGGGTTTCCAAAATCCTAGTCTCTTTCTCAAAAGCTCTCCAAAATTCTATTTTTCAAGTGAGAAAATGAAAGAATGAGGAGAGACTCCTCATTTCCCCTTTTTATAACTCACCTAATCCTTTTTCCACCTTTTTATTTAACCATTATATAAAACTCTTTTTCTCCTTTTATTTAATAAGTGAAATTTTATTACTAAATCAAGTCGCTTCTGTCTCTAGAAAATTCTTAAACAACACCTTAAGTGTATTAATTAAGAGATGATCGTTAATAACTCTATTTTATGAAAATCATTAAAATGCAATAGAATCAAGACCAAACCATGCATAAATGATCTTGAGGTTGAAAAATGGAAAGAGATCCCAGTTTTCCCCATAAAACTCCTCAAAACTCTTCGGGGAAACCAATAATACAATTGCGATCATGTGATTTAGATGACATAAGCTCTAGGCATCTCTCCTAATCTCATCACAAGGTAATGCAAAAATTGGGGACATTACACTCTCCCCTCCCCAAAATTCCTCTTCCTCAAGCAATTCTATCACATGTTGTTGCTCCACTAGTTGATCCAAACTAATACTAGGTTCACAAACCATCTTGTTCATCGTGAAGCAGTCTCGCTCCACTCATCCTCCAACGAGGCATATACACTAGAATCCCTCTGCAAATTGTGAATGAGTAGGGAATCTTTAACAATGTAAAACCCTAATGAACTCCTCGAGAAACTACCCTACTAGAAAATAAATCTTGTGTACCTCAAGAGTGATCCCCTAAAGGTACAATCCAAAGCCTACAAAATAATTATCCTCATTCACATGAACTAACCATGGGCTACTCCTACTGATTATACTACCATGCTAGTGAGGTTCCCCCATAACATCAACAAATCATTGAGCAGTGAAATGTTCTCTACAAGATTGAGGTCCAATGGAAGATCTGAGTGAACCTCCCTTGCGAAGACCAACTCTATCCATAATGGTAGTTGAGCTATCAAGCCCTATAATTTAGGGTCCCATGCTAATCTAAAAAAGAAACTGCCATGCTACTAGTTGTGCCACTCTAGTCATAACTAAGTGTTGTGATAAAGTATTGCTAGAGCCCATATGTGCCTCATATTTTATCCTTGTATGCAACCAATAGATGGAAATCATGTATCATGAATCAATTTGTTGCAAGCTAAACTTCCCTTCTCTTTCTGGATCACATAGTGTAATCTGTTATCCTTTTGTTAGAAAATTATATATTACGGAGCAATGGAACACATAAACTATTGCATAAATATAAACATAGAAAAACGCATAAAACAAGAGAGACACAAATATACGTGGTGCACCCAGTTTGGGCTACGTCCACCTCGAACAACCAGTCCTTCCTTTCTATTATCCAGGAAAATGAAGAGACACAACCTATAGTAGATCCACTGTAATATCCTCTATTTTCTCTCACAGTCTCACCTCTCTGTTTCTCGCTCGAAGAATACACATCTATTAAATAGCCTCAAATACATTGCCCTCATATGAAGAGAGGGGTTTTCTTCTAGGGAAAAAAACCCTAAACTAAACATAAGTTCTACCGTCAGATCATCCACCTAATGAACGACCTAGATTGACTAGAAATTACTATACTTTTACAAGGCACTTTTACATCTATTTTTAGCTTTGGGGGAGCTTCCCTGAGCCCCTTCCGGGGGACGGTTGGCCCTCGGACCCCCCAGCCAGGGGGGATTGGCCCCCCAGGACCCTCGTAGGGGGGACAAGTCCCCCCCCCCCCCCCCCCCCCCCCCCCCGCATCCCTCACGTGGAAGGGTGTACAAACTTCTTGGGGTATACATCCAGCTGAAACAAAGACCTCTAAACAATCATGCTCCACACACAAAAATCTCCCACTTGGAAAATGATTGTAACAACTCCACCACTGCTTCATTTGCTGGACAATGACTCCTCTTTAGACTTGGCTGTTTCTCATCTTCATTGTCATCCTTGAAGACCAATTGAAACTGAGCATATTATTAGTTTCTCCATGGTTACAACTTTTGTTAGCATATCTGCAATATTTTGGCTAGTGTGTATCTTTTCTAGCTTCAATTCTCCATCTTCCAACACTGATCGTATGAAATGGTACTTGAGCTATATGTGTTTAGTCCTGGAATGAAATGCTGAGTTCTTTGCAAGATGAATGGCACTTTGACTATCACTGTATAACGTGCCCATATCATGCTCCTTACCCAATTCACCCAAAAACCTTTGTAACCAAATCATTTCTTTACTAGCCTCTGTAGCAGCAACATACTCTGCTTCTGTTGTTGAAAGTACAACAACACTTTCGATTTTTGAAACCCAACTGACAGCTGTTCCACCAACAGTGAATACATATCCTGTAGTGCTCCTCCTGTTATCTCGGTCACCTGCCATATCTGCATCAACATATCCCTGTAGAGAAATGTTTGAACCACCAAAGCATAATGCTTGATCTGTGGTACCTTTCAAATATCTGAGAATCCATTTCACTGCCATCCAATGTTCCTTTCCTAGATTTTTCATGTACCTACTTAAAACTCCCACTACATGTGCAATATCAGGCCTTGTGCAGACCATTGCATACATTAAGCTTCCAACTGCTGATGCATATGGAACTTTAGACATATAATCCATGTCTTCTTGGGTCTTTGGGCACATTTCCTTACTAAGTTGAAATGGCTAGCAAAAGGTGTACTAACTGGTTTTGCATTGTGCATATTAAATCTTTTCAACACCTTTTGTATGTACTCATTCCGAGACAATGTTAATTTGC
>APFE030708631.1:51483-96172 GCA_000404065.3 Pinus taeda
AACAATTTTAAATATATAAATGAGTTTAAAGTTTTCAAAGGCATTCAGTACATACAAATTTAATAATTTAAATTTGTCATTTTAACAATTTTTTAGTCAAATTTTAAATAAAATTTACCAAAAATATATATCTTAAAAGAACAAAAACCTAAAATATCTTAACTATGCTTACACAAAAAATAACCTTCAAAATCAAATAATTTTAAATTTCTTTCACTCTAAAATTTTTAATCTATTACTTAACTCCTAATAATTCTTGATATCTCTTTCTCCCCACTCCTAATCATTCTTGATATCAATTTCTCTAGTTTTTCACTTTTATTCATATGTAACTTTCTATTTTTCTTTGATTTCTTTAATTTGTCTTTTTGTTTTCTTTTTAATTATTTTTAATTCTTTATTTTTTCCTTTACTATTGTTTTCCTAAATATATTTAAAAAAATAATGATTTCTTAGGAGCTTATGGAAGGAACATGAGCAAGATGAAATAAAGAAAATACAAGTAAATGCATCCATAACAATAACAATATTTTATTCTAGAAAACTCTTGTAAAGAAAAAACCTCCATAAAATATTTGATCAACCTTTGAGCAAATATTGCCAAGCTAATAACCAAGTGATCCCAATATTGATTCACATTTAACACCTTACAATGAAGGATCCAAAGCTTATTTATAGGCTTCAATATATAATATTATGGGTAACATAACATAGGTCAACAAAATCATGGGCTTGAAAACCATGATTGTATATTTAAAACTCTTTGACTTGTCCCTATAACATTCACCCCGTTAAACTTAACTTGGGCAAATTCTCTGGATCCAACCCACGATCTAGGCTATTTGGTAATCCTACATGCCCTCCTACCACTTTAGACTTTACTAAGGGTACACATGCCTAACTAGGCCTTACAACCATATGCTCATTTGCATGTAGTTTAAAGATTTTCATCTCCAAAGTATTTTTTAACTATAGTTGTTATTACCTCCATAACTCTAGGAATAAGTATTGCTTCTCTAGCGAAAACTTAAAAATGTCATTGTTCTCTTGCCTTACCATTTCTTTGACTTCAATGGTCTAGGTGGATATTAGTGGCCACCCGCCTATTCCACTTGGACCCCCACCATTGTTTCTTTTTAGTTTCCTTAATTGTAGCACAACTTACTATTTTTGGTAGTTTTTCAAATCCTAAACTTCTGGAACCGTTTTGGGGAACTAAAATACATTTTTAGGGAAACCTAAGAGATCAGAAAAGTGTTAACGAAATTTGTTGGTTTATTTTTGGCCTCCTCTTTGAGATCTTCGAAATGAGGTATTATGATAGCCAAATGGAGATCATAGATCAAAGTTACGACCTTGGGAAGTTGACGTTCAAAGTTACCCTAACGAGGCCCACAAGATTTTGTCACTTCATCTCCCAGGGTTAGGTTTTTGGATGTTTAGGGTTTCTCATTATTTCTCAATGATAAAAATGCCATCAAGCCTCATTGTAACATAATTTAGAGGCATGTAGCTGTCACATATCTTCTAAGAGATAAGCTACCATCGCCTGAGCTAGTTTATTTCCATTATGTATGTAAGCATATTTCAGTTCTTTGATATTAATGAAATGGAGTTTTATTTCTTCTTCATCTTAGTGTTTATGTTTGTATCTGTATTTTGTTGCATTACTGTATAAGTTTGGATCAGTGATACCAGAGTGGTCTACTCTTTCTCTATTTTTCTTTGCATCTCCCCAACGAAGTCGGGGTATAAGGAGTTAGGGCATGAATTGGTTGAACCTTTGCAAGACCAGCCTCGCCAACTCGGACAACCTCCCATAGAGGAATAAAAGAAAGATGACAAAGCAGGTGATCATTTCAAAATATTTCTCAAGGAAGCCCTCAAGTGACAAAAGAACGTGATGATGGATATCTTTGCCTAGATCCTTCAGTGGCTACCCATATGGAACACATCTTCATCCAACAACCACTTTGTAGGCGCCACTCCCTTTAAGGTACAATTTAACTTTGACATTCCCATATTTTAATTCCAGATATATGTAGACACCATATATAGATGGTTAAATATGTTGGAAGGATATTTTTCGGTTCATGAGTTTTCCAATCGAGAAAATATTACTTTTTCACTCCTCAAATCCGCCTCCCATTTCAAGGACTGGTGGGAAACCTAATGTGAACAGAAGGACAAGAGAGAATCCTCACTATTTCAACCTCACCAACTTGGAACTATTTTTGATACGCCATCAAGGAACAATATTACCCAGGCGGGAGCTATGAAGATAAATACATAAAGTGGACCATGTTGCGGTAGGGAAGGGACCAAGACATACTAGATTTTACAAATATTTTTCATACCCTCCGCACAGAGTTTGGTATCAATGATTCTGAGCGGAATTTGGTACTCAAGTTTCACAGTTGTCTACATCAGTACATCCAAGATGAGATGGATTTCCTGGAAATCTCCTTGCTTGTAAATGCCTATCGATATACTATCAAGATCGAGCATAAATTTAAAAAGAAGGAGAAAGACTTTGGATCTACGAATTTGAAGCAAGGGAAATGCACCCCCAAAATATAGAACAAAGGATAAAGCTAAGGCGGGGCGGCCCATAAAAACCATTGAAGTTGTAAGTAAGAACAACACTATGAAGACAAATAAGGACACATGGAAATGGTGTGAGTTCCATAAGAGCCCCACTCATAACACAAGTGAGTGTCAAGCGAAGCAACCACAAGCGGCTGAGCTGAAAGCTTATGAATCAGATGCATGATCTAACTCCAAGTTAGAACCCAACAAGGGGAAAGATAAAGGGAAGAAAGTTACTGATGTGGATCTCAGTGCCACCATTACCACCACCAAGCTCCAGAAGATTGAGCCTAAATATCTAGAGGAGGAGGAGTGGCTCTTCCACTCACAAATGTGGGTGAAGGGTTCTCACCTGCAGTTCATTGTCAACAACAGAAGCCAAAAGAACCTCATTTTAGTAGAGGTCATGAAGTGGTTGAGAGTACTGACCACACCACACCATCATCGCTTGACTTCACCAAGGAATATATCTTCACGTCAGCCAGTAGTGATGCCTTCCCTAAAACATCAAACCCTTCACACATGAGGTATTGTGTGATGTTTCTACTCTTGAAGTTTGTGATGTATTATTAGGCCAACCATACTTGTGGAAGTATCATGCAATGTATGGGTCTAGGCCTCACACTATTATTATTTCTTTGGGAAATAAGTTATTCATGATACTAGAGGTAGCATCGTCTATCACCATCTCTTTGATCTCTATGAAGCAATGCAGCAAGATCATTTCCCAGACTCATAAATTTTTCTTCCTTATGATTCACCCTCAGGGAAAGAAGAAGGTTGTGGCCACATTTATGGCCTCCAGACAAGGCTCCTCGACATGATAGCAACAAATGGACAAAGTCTTGGAGTAGTACAGTGATATCTTCACCTCACCCACAGGGGTACCTGTGGTGTAGGTAAATCCTCGATGCGGACAAAGACAATTCCTCTAGCCCAAGAGAGCGGGTCTAGCCATAAACAAACAATCTAGTGAAAACTTCCTTAGTGATGATCTCAGAACGCTATTTCACTTGGTGATGATCTTGCTTCCTTACTCCAGCTACTTTTTATTTCCTTCCTTTAAATACCTAAAACAGAAAACAAACAACAACAACAAACGTGATAGCATACAAATTTCATTCAACATACTTAAAAGGTCAAGGAATCTTAAGCCATCAAATGTAAGATAACACTTAATGTAGGAAATCAATCAATAGTTGTATTCATTTAAGTCCAGAAAGAGATTACAACCAAATCCTTGACGTTGTAGATTTCCTCTGATGTATCCGGGTTCCCACACATCTTCTAGCATCTCATGGATATCCCCAACAATGGAAGTTTTAAGGCTTCTTCCCTTTAGTTCCAAACCAAACCAAACACACTATTCTCCCTCAACAAACATAAACTAGATTTTTGGTTATTCAAACTCCAAAAAGACTAGTTCATCTTGGAAAAGGAAGAGTTTATATAGCTTTGATGGAGGGGATATGGTTCCTCTTATGATGGGAGAGGGCTTATCCCTTTGGTTTGTTCCATGTTAATAGGGGAAAGGAGGCCAAACTAACTTCCTCTGCTCCATCCGACCCAACCATTTACCAGACTTTTGTTACGAAGATTCTAGACCTGGAAGCTTCAACTCCATATTTAAAAAACTTCCCAAAAGAAGATCGGCGCAACTGAGAAAAGGCTCATTTGTGCAGTACAATGCTAGGCTGAGTTTTAAACTGTGCAAATCAGTGCAAGGAGGAAATGGGTCATTAGCGTCAGCCTTGTAAACTGGGGTAAAAGGAATATTCTTGGGAAATGATGCAAAAGGGAAATGTTCTACTCATGAGGAGGGACATAATGGGAGTCTCTTCATGATGGGGAAGCATGTAGGGTTCAATGTAGAGGTATTCTAGGATCGAGGAATGAGGAGTACATGGACAACGACAAAATGTTGTGTAACAGATGCCCCCTAAATCATGAAGGCTGAACTAGAGTAGAGTAAATGCTTTAGAAGTAGATGTGGGGCACCAAAGTCCATCGTCAGAAAACTTGCAAGCAAGCATAGATACATATACAACACTGAAACTCTAATAAATGATACATGAATCATGGTATGGATGCAGCCATCTAGAGAGATATCATGTAAATGGATCCAAGGCATGGGCGCAACCATCCAATAAAGAGGATCATATCAAAACCAGGGTATGTTCACAACCATCCCATAATGAGAATGATGACATATAACAACTCATGGTATGGTCACAACCATCCATATGAGATAGACATGTATATTGGCATGATCTTGTATATCGCCTTGCAACCTAGACTTTTGTAATCTGAGTCCAAGGTCTTGTGCTCCAACATGACCTGATCAAAGTACAAATTATAACATGTGAATAGATGTGTTGAAGTCAAACATGCTGGAAAGTTGCTTGATTACTGGTTAATGATGTGAACCATTAACAAGCGCAAGGGAAACCACCCATAATGACAATGGCTCTCAAGGTACCAACAGTACAATCCACAGAATGTGAATAAAGGAACTAAAGTTGAACACCCGTGAAATCACCCGATCAAAAGCCAATGATGTGAACTGGTCATCGAGTGTGAAGAGCTTGCCATTAGGGCATGGAAGCTCTAAGGTACTGGAAGGAAGTCTCTCTACCAACTTCCCGGATAATGAGCTGAATTCGACGGGAAGTGACTGCATCAAAGGAGGTCCATGATGTATCCTGCATCATCAACACGAGACAAAGGGATGCAATGATAATGGATGATACAAAGAATCAAGAATGAGTGTAACTGCAGAAGGAAAACTCTTGAACATATCGGCGACATAACTCTGGAGTTTGGCAGCTTTTGGACCCATAGGATTGGAGGTCATGATGACATGGCAAAGATCAAATGGAAGGAAAAAATGAATGGCCCAACCCAGGAAAGTCAATGACAAGGTGAGGATATCCCAACCTGACACAAAGCAGAAAGTGTTATGTTCAAGAGTGAGTTGCTGATACAAATGATAGAATTTCCCATTTCCCCCCACCATTTTTGGCAGGTACCCCAATTATTTTTAATCACAAGCTTGAAGGGGATAACATGTGCTTGCATTATATGTCCATCCTTCGTATGAATCCAACCTAGCAATATTAATGAGCCTTAGGAAGGAGAAGCTCATGTTGGTCATGTTGACGAATCCGATGTCGTTTAATGTTTTAACAAGTCCAACAGAGGTGTAACTTGGTACCTTTTTCATGTTTAGAGAGTTTGAAAAAGACACAGAAAAGAAAACTCCACATGGTCCCTTTTCATATATTTGTGTCTCTTGAGCCCAAAAAGGTGGAAAATGATACTTGAGAGAACCTCTTAACTATTTCAGTCAAGGAGTACCTTTTTCGTAAATAGTTTGTCCTAGCCCGAAAAAGGGGTAATTGTATACTGGGTAAACGACATTTCACAGCCTTTAACAAGTTCAAAATGAAAAAAGCTCAACAATATTTTCATGTTTAAAGAGTCGGAAAAGAGATTGAAAGAGGACCCCCCATTTTTATTCTCTTTAACAAGTTAAAAAGGGAAAAATACTCGACGATCTTTTCGTTTGAGTTTTTATGAGTCGAGAAAAGATCTTAAACGTGACTCCAATACCATCATCAACAATCTATCACCTGTAAAATAGATGAAAAATTCTTTTAAAACCCTGAAATATCATGAAAATGAATAAAAGGGGGAAAAGTAAATAATTTTTACCATTTTACCCTTTTACCTTGTGTGGAGAAATTTTCACCCATTTGTGCCCTAGATTTTCAGGAGTAGATTGCGGCAGATCTAGGAGGCCATTCGACGATCCATTAGTTGCAAGTAAGATTTGAGACCCTTAGCTTCATTTTCGTGCTTGTTTTCATATTTTTAACTATTTTTTGGATTTCTAGGGGATATCTTAGCAAAAAAATTTCTCCCTTGGTCGGCGCAATTTTTAGGTATGAGATCACGTTGATCGAGGGTCATTAACATGATCAAGTGCGACATCAGCGCTACTATTTTTAAAACAGTCTCCTTGGTGCCGTGAATATAAAAAATTCAATTTTTTGTTTGATTTCTCCGCTTTGAATTCAAATTTCTTCAGTCAAGGATGAATGTTGACTTGAATTTATAGTTTTTGTAGGCAAAACACAATGAAAAATGGTCGATTGGAAAGAATGTGAACATGAGGCATTTGATTCATGGGCATTGGCAGACAAAAACTATTTAAATTCCCTAAGGAACTGTGGGATCCTCAAATTATTCCTCACACCAAGTCTTCGAGCTCAACGCGAGCTGTTGCAATATTTGATCAGTCTTTGGGACATTAACTTGGAAATTTTTGTGATCTAGGACCAAGAACTAGATCTAGAAAGTTTTGACATCTATTTCATCATTGGACTATCTCGAAGAGGGGAACCAGTCAATTTGTATGGGGCTAGGCCTATTGGGGCAAGTGTGAACATGTTGCTTGCATAACACTACCCAAAAGCATTGAAATAAAAAAGAGGAAAGGTTGATGTCATGAGTGTTAACGACCTTGTATTAAAAATGCTGCTCTTGAACATAAACAAAGTTGTTGGGGCTCATGCATTGCGTGAGTCCAACAAGTCCAAATTCCAGTATGCCATAGACTATATGGTGCCGATTATCTTCAATTGGGTGGAAGACATGAAGGTAAACATGAAATGACAATTACCCAAAGCTAAGGTAGGAAACCTGAGGCAGTTCAGATATGGTTCCATTCTAGTGAGCTTATTTTTGGAGTGGATCCCACTATTTCATTATCAGCTTGCAGAGGTGAACCCACCATTGCCACAAGACCCATGGATGGTCTGTTGGAGTGAACTGATGCCTAGAATCACTAAGGGCCAACATATGTCATACAAGCCGACCTTCCTTTTGTGGCTAATGCATCAGTTGATCGCAGTAGAGGATTGGACCTATAGTGGTATTGACTTCCGTGGCAATCCAGATATGCCACTCCCAGAGGGAGAAGATTGTGATGATGGAGGTAAGGAAAAACAATTTTAATTTTTAATTTTTGATTTTTTTTTTTTAATATATGCATTCATGACATTTCAATTTTCTAAATGCAGATGTAGGACCAAAGCAACTGGCTGGGATGTCCCTGATCGCTAGGTGCATTTCTCGGTAGTTTGATATCACTCCTTATCAGGAAGGAGTCGATAATGAGGAGGAAATTGCACATAACCTTGAGGGATTGACTGGAGGTATCCTAGAGTATGCCTAGGTGGGTGACATCCGACACTAGTATCAGCGGCACATAGTGAGGATATCAGATCGGATCCACCGACTACTGACTTGTGTAGTACGAGCAGTGATGTGCTATCATGAGCACCATGCCAAGTAGTCCATAGGTTTAGCATTTTATAGTTTTGAGGCCTGTGGGCCACAGATGTAATTTTGAACACATATATTATTTTTTGAGGTTTTGATGTATGACACTCAAACATTTTCAAGATATATATATATCATATATATAATATATATTATATATAATATATGCTATATTTTCTACTTAATATGGTACATATGTTTTGCTTTTTTTCACATATTTTGCAAATGTATTTCCAACACATAATTAGCTAACACAACTGTTAATGTATTCATATGCCTAGGAATATTATGATATTTGATGTAATCAAATTTTTTTTTCTAAGAGACAAATACGCAAATACATTCTCAATATCTGAGGGTTTCTAATGGAATATTGCCTGTTCAGTTGAAGAACAACACGTTGTGAATCAAGGTTGACAACCAATTCCTGAATGTCAAGAGCAATGGATTCTAAAAACAATTCGATAACTGCACTATATTCAGTAATGTTATTAGTTGTTCAATCTAAACAAATACCTTGAAAATCAATCAACTCACCATGGGGGTCATAAATGGCCCATGCCGTAGAGGATAGATTCTGGGTACTATGGCAAGCACCATCAGTGAAACTGATTTGAGGATTCACACACATCTGCAAAGCAGATGAAGACATAATAAGAAGGAAATCCGCTTGAAAAACAACACACCCAACCACACTGCCTAAAAATGAATAACACATTATTTTACAAAAGTAGTCATGCAAGATGACTCAGGCATAGTACTTTTTAAGAGAATCCATGCTCAGACTCGAATAATCAATCAACAAAGAGGAAAACCAGAGGTTTACCGTTGACATTATGAGTAAGCATCGACTTGGGAAAATAATAGAGTAGAACTCATATAAGGTTGTGCCCCCATGCCCCCTGGGGGAGGGAGGGTTACGAGTCATAAGATGACAACCCAATTGCAATAATGGGCAATGGTAAAAACTCGGGGAGGGAGAAAAAAAACCTGAACCTATGAGGAGGTAACGATGCCTCTAGTTGAAAGATATTTGACAATATCAAGGTAAACAAAGATGTCAATAGGTAGTGCTGATGTAATATGACCCATGTTCCCTTTCGACCAAACTTCATGATTCATGATTGGTGTCTGAAGTGGCTGGGTCGAGAACCAAGAAGAGAACTTCTCAAGACAAGTAGACACAACCGTCGAGCCAGGCAAGAATGACGAATGATGATGATTATCATTCCAGGGTTCTTCCTCCAGAGACATTACTTCCATGATACATTCGTCAGAAAGAAAAGTCTTGGCTAAGGGATTGGGAAATTCTGAAGAACCAAGCCACAAGGATTGAGAACACCTGCTGAGAGGGAACTCGAAACAGAATGATCAGAGGATACCGAATTCGAGGCTGAAACAATCTCCACATAATTAGTTTCGATAGGGCTTAGCGGCATAACCTCGCCCCATGTATCAATGAAATCTAGTGAGGGAATGACCCAAGGATGATACTTGATCAAGATCATGTCCACAGAGGCAACATGTGGAGGTGGGAGTGGAAAAATACCCATCAAGGTGGGATCTTTAAAAGGTCATGCCCCGACTCATAAGGAGCACTAGTATGCTTGACATAAGGAACATTTCCATCTGAGGAGGAAGAGGCAAAGAAGGACAGTTGGTCGAAAGTGACAATATTCCCTTGATGGGGAAAACAGATCACGCGGAAAAGGGAGGAGGATACAACATGCATGGCATGGGTCCAACTCCATCCGAGTAGAATATTATAATTAAGATTAATGTCAAAAATCTCTACTTCAACGTGTACTGTCTTACCCTCCAAAGTAATGGCAAGGTTAGGAAGGACACTGTATGGTTGAGAATCATGCTCATCAAAGGCTTCCAGAGTGTTAGGTGATTGGTTCAAAGTAGGAGAATCGGATGCCTTCCAACAAGCGACAAACATGATGCAGGTAGAAACACCTTCATCAATGATGGTCCTATGAATGGTTTTCCCATTTATGATGACTTGAATGAGAAAGGAAATATGATGAGGTAAACACAGAATGTGGTTTTCCATATCAAAACAAATGAGATTAGAGTTAGTTGGATCAATATTTCCAATAGCCGACAATAATGATTTCCACTGAGACAGACAGCTTTGAAGGACCTCAAAAGTAGACATAGTTGAAGGTGCCTTAGCCAAATCCTCAACAATATTATAATGCTAAGTGACGCGAGCATTTGGATTGTATGAGGAATTTCGCAGCACACCTCGAGAAGGTGGTCGAATGGAAGAATCAGGATTAGGTCGCTCTATATGGAGAGGACCAAAACTTGATGGGATGGAGGAAGAAGGGGTACATTATTTCTCTTTCCCTGCCGTCTGGGTAGGTGTTTGATAATCTTTTTATTTGGTAGCCACATTGAAGCGGATGACTGAGGCTGGTCTACCATTTGGGTCTGCTTGGATGGAAATGGCTCTTTCAGGACAACGGGAGTCCCTTTGAGGAAATGACCAACTTCATATCGCTGGGGAAAATCTTTAGTATAGTGATCCTCCTCACAGATGAGGCATGGATACATGGCCTTCCTTTGAGAAGAATCACTAGCAGATGACTTAGGAGGGCCCTGTTTCATGGCATCGAATTTACCCTTTCCTTTGCCCTTCTTTTCACCTTTAGAGTATTTGTACATTGTGGTAGACTGGACAACGTGAACCTCTAAAGTTTTACCAAGACCAGGTGAATTTTGAGAGGAAACGTTGGGAGAAGTGTTTGAGACTGATTTCTGTTTGGAAGAAGATTTGGTGGGGGTCTGGGACACTGAACCAATTACTCCACCAACATGAAGTGTAGCTGGAGACATGGATGTCGCCAAATCAGATGATGGTCTGGACGCATTGGGTAACATATCATATAACGTGCCATATTTTTAATAGACGAGGTATAGATATTGGGCACGCGCAATGGCTTGTTCCTCAGTGACACACCCACCCATAGTAATGTCCTCAACAATTTTGATAACGAATGATTTGGCGAACCGTTCAGTCAAAAACTAATCAACAATATCAAACTTGATCAGTTGACGCCAATGTCTCCATTCATGGATGTGATTGGAGATGTGGGTCGCAGTGTCTTGCTTGAGTGACGTTAGCAGATGGGTGATAGTTTCATAGCGAACCGAAAACTAGAAATGTGTGAGAAAGGCCATAGCAAGAGTGTTAAATTCATGATAGGTACTTCAAGGTAGTTTGATGTACCACTTAGCTGCAACACCTATGGCAGTTCATTGGAAAAGCCGGGGATGAATGGAATCATCAATGTATGAATTTGAGGAGCACTAGAGGTGATATGTCTTCATGTGGGCTTTTTCGCTTTTCTTTCAAACTTCAGACAATCACTCAGAACCTTGGACGGAACTGGAGACCAGTATGGTGAATGAAGAATAGGATCATTTGTGAGTCTAGACACATATGGCAAGTCCAATGTGGCCAAGAATGACAATTGGGTATTGAATGGAATTTGAGGCCTTTGAGTAGGCTGAGACTAAAAAAACCATCCTTGTTGGTAAGGATTTTGTCCCATGGAGGATTTTTTCCATATGGCATTTAATTTTGCCCATATTGTAGGTTACCTTTCCTGTAGGGAGGATTATGGCCTTGATAGCCTTAAAAATGTTCAGCCAGAGGCTTCTGATAAGCAACATATGGGTTGAAAGGCTATTGAGCCTGTTGACCTTGGACATATAGATTTTGCACCTACTTCCCCTCGGTGTAAGGGTGTTGAACCTGTTGCCCCTGGACAAAAGGTTTTGCATCTGCTATCCTTGGACATAAGTATTCTAGACCTTTTTCCCTTGGACATAAGGATTTTGTACTTGCTTCCCTTGGACATAAAAATTTTGAACTTGTTGCCCTTGGACATAAGGACTTTGGGCCTGCTATTACACAACTTGACCTTGACCTTGCCCTTGCAAACGATGACCCTATTGATGTGAGTACAAGGGTTGGTGTTGCCCGGGTTGACCTTTTTGCTACGAGGGTTGACCTTGTGGCTACAAAGGTTGTCCCTACCACTGCAAAGGTTGACCTTGCGAGGACATAGGTTGGGAGGATTGAGCAACATATTACATCTACGGCTACAAGGTTTGTTGCGACTATTGCAAAGGTTTCCCCTACAGTTGTAGCAATTGTCCTTGTTGTTGTACTGTCCTCCATTGCTACTGCAAGAATGACCCTGTTATCACTCTAGGAAACTCTCCTAGGTTGCAGCTTGGAGATGCCTGGTAACATATAATCTTCAATATTGTTCTCTGAACTATTGGAATAAATGATGGTCTGGATCAAGCCAGATAACCATTACAACTATGTTTTTACTCAAGACATGCATGAACACCCTTAGCTTACAAGGCTTTAGACCACTAATGCTCAATAGTTTGTAGATTCAATGAATAGATGGAGAATACTGACCATATCGGCAGATGCATATATATAAACACATATGAATGGCTAGCTACAGCCAGCAAATGAGAATACCAACTGTACTAGCAAATGCATATATATAAACACATATGAATGGCTAGCTATAAGTAGCAAATGAGAATACTGACTGTACTGTTAGATGCATATATAATAACACATATGAATGGCTAGCTACATGTAGTAAAGAAGCTTGCAAATCTAATTTATCAATGCAGAGATAAAATGACAATTATCTGGCATTAGATACAGAAGAAACATGAACAACCTATTCAAGTGCAAGCTTAGAACAGAAGAGAAAATGAACATTGAACAGATAACAACAAAAGAATCTTGTATTACTAATGAATGAAGTTGAGAAGCTTGAGTAGCAGAGTCTCATTAGTCTCCAGAAGTTGAACCCATGCTACATTTAGTTTTTAGCCTTTTATAGGCCTTTTACAATGCTCCTGAGCTCTCAAAGGCTCAGAGTCTTAATCTGTCTGATCTATCTTGTTAACTGATTGATTCCCTGAATAGGCAAGCATGGCTTGGAGGTTTTCTCCTTCTGACAGAGGAATAACCACCTTCAGGTAGTTTGATGCACTTTCTGGGGGCTCTCTCATGCCAAAGATGCTCCATGATCACTTGTTGGTTTCGGATAAGTTGCGCTGTTGATGCCTCATGATAGATTCTGTTTCAGGCTGTGTTGCACTATAGATGCCCATGATATTTTTGTTTTGGGCTAGCTGCATTGTATGCTCCATTATCTCTGTTGTTGTGGCTGTGTTGGGCATGCTGTGTTGCGTTGTGCCCTTTCAAATGTTTAGTAAGGTATGCTTTCTTTTAATATAGAACAACGCTGCCATATTGTTTTTGTTTTAAACAAAAAACACAACAATATTGAGAAATCTTGCCCCTCTCTATCCTTTTCGGACTTCAAAATTCCTTAAAAATGGGATATATATCTATCAGGTCTGCCTTTGGGGTGATATCACATCTCCACCATTGATCTGGGAGTTCTAGATCCAATTGTTGTGATCCATTTCGGGCAGCTCTTTTGTACTAGATTTAAATGCCCGATGAGGGTGGCTTTCTCTCTCCTCATCCTGGACACGTGGCAGCCACTGTATGGCATCAACATAGCTTGGCCTAAAACACTTATCGCATTTGGCTCTCCTGAAATCCTACTGGTTTTGTGATTTTCCCTTTATATTGGAAATATGTCAAAAACATTGGAAACTACGAAAAATGGCCTTGGTGGACCTGAAATAGTTATATATTTCATTCCTGAACCCTTTTAGGTCCGGGCCTCATTGCATCAATGTCGGTCCTTGTCTCCCTTTGTATTTTGTTAAATAATATAAATATGCAAAAATACATTAAAAATGGCTTTCTGGGGATCTCAAATTTTATATATTTCACTGCCAAGACCCTTTCGGGTCTGGGCTTCATTGCTATCAGCACTGCCTTGTGCTCCTTTGTATTTCGTTATATAAGGAAATACATTGAAATGCATTGAAACTAGCCTACCCGCGGACTTGAAATATTATCAAATATGTTGTATATAATTGTCGGGTCTAGTTATCACATCGCACATATACTTGTGCATAGGCCCCGCCCCTTGGTGATGCTCCGCTGCGATATAGTGATGTGATCTGATCACAATCGCTTATTGCTAATGCCTAGGGCCCTTTACTTTAATCACTAATGCCTCTACCAATGTGACCCACCGATCCAATCATTGGAGATTGCTAATTGGTGGTGTCTTATGCCCATCCTTAAGTAATCCTCTCTGCAACGCCGAGTGCGATTAACTACTTAGATCTAGGCTGTTGATCGATCAGACCTAATGGCTACTGTTCTCTCAATGTTTAAGCCTACAATTTTGGTTTTTTCGTGGTTTTCAAATGTTTTTGCCTCCCAATAATGTATTTCGCCCTTCCAAGGGCTCTCCTCTTGCACTTATTTTGACCTTTGGATGATCTTGAGCAGATCTTGCAGATTTCAAGAGCATTTTTGGATCCATTGGCATGATTTTAAGCAAATTTGGAGACTTAAAGAGCATACTGGATCCATTTTTGGGCCATTTTCCAACAAGGCTAACACTGGCTCCTTCTGGGGATGAAAGCCTCCCTATGAGGTTTCAAGAACTACAAAACAATGCCTTTCCTGTAAAAAGCAAGATCAAATCTTCCTCCTAGTGTTGCATTGGGCATGGAGTCTATGTAGCATGAAACAAAAACTTGAAAAAACATATTTACAATACCAAGGCTGGAAAGCCTTAACTGAAATAAAGTTTGAAGAATAACCCATTGACTGGGCCATCAAAAACATCTCCTCCTTCCTTTAATGCATCCCTTTTGAGAAACCAATCACCAAACTAAAAATTGACCCTTTTTACCTTTCTATCAAAGGTTTCTTTTTCTTGGTCAATGTGCATAGCAAAAAAATCAAAGGCTTGCAAAAGCCTATTAATTTGATTATCTACTTCAAAAAATTTCCAGCATTTGACATTATCAGGTAGAGATGGTCTATATTTCACCTCATCTCTGTATGCTTTTAGCCTTGGATGTTTTGCTTGGAAGGTTTTGTGCACCTGTTGAATGATAAGGTCTACTTCATACTCTGTTGTGTCATTTGTGACCTGAAAAGTTAATATAAAAGGTGAATCAATTCATTCTTGTGTGGGGGACATAAGGACTACACTTGCCCCTGCAGCTTCTTTAGAGCAAGATCCTTCAAAGAACATACCCCAAATCTATGGGTCTTCTTCCTCTGTGATCTGGCAAACTGGTTTATTAAGCTGAGTGGTGGCTAACTGAGATTATTCAATCTCTATGGCTAGAGCTTTGAGGATGATAGGGTCAACTAATGGTTTCTTCTACTTATTAGCTTGTTGTTTTGTAGGGACAGTAGCTTTATGAATAGGAGTTTCCTTGACATTATTCATCTCCGGCCTCAGATTATATTTGTGCCGATCTTCAGTCCGTAGAACAACTTCACTATCCCACTCTTGGCTGATAAGGTCATTGAATAATTACCTTTCATAGGAAGCTTTGGTTAAAAAAGGGGCACTGCCTTTGTCTTCCATATAATGGATCTCGTCATCTTCTTCAACTTGCTCTTCTTCCACGACTACGTTCTAGAAAGGGGTCTTCAACCTTTGGTCTTCATTGGCATCTTTGTTTCTTTGCAAAGTTTGCAACTGGTCATTTGCTCTTCTATATGGATTTGGATTTGGATTTGGAGGAGCAAAGATGTTAGGAACTCTTCCTTTCCCAGAGTGCTGCTCAACCTTTAATTTGGAGATCTCAGAGGCTAATGATTCTATCATCTTGGTAATTTTATGTATCTTGGGATCAGAGGGTGATGAAGACTCACCCCTTTGTCTCCTTCTATCAGCATTCCGCTTGAGATTCTCTGCAGCCATGATGTTTGATTCTACTTCCAAGGCTGCATCCTTCATATCAGCCAAAGACGCACATCACCTCTCCCTCAACAGTAAACAGAAGTCAAAATCAAAGGCACTGGCATAGATGAGTTTAGCAGAGGTAGTGGTGGCTTTTACTTAAGCTGGTATCTTGCTGTACATGAAGTTAAATCTCTTATTAAAATTAGACAACAGCTCACCATTTTCTCTCTTTAAGTTCCCAAACCTAGTGTGGTAGTGGAGGAGATCCTTCTTATCCCCCAATGCTTTAGAAATGCATCATCTAAAGCCTCAATGTCTGCTATAGATCTTGGGGTTAGTTCTCTGAACCATTTTCTAGCCTCTCCATCTAGGCATTGGACAAAGACTCTTATCCAGACATCATCTTCGCTAATGTCCAGGTTATCAGTATAGCTATAGAATGACTGAAGGTGTTCTTCAACTGTAACACCTTCAGTCCTAGTGAACTTAGGCATATACTTATGATATTCTCTAGTATGCATGTCATTCAAAGGAGTGGGCAATATTAGAGGTCCATACCTAGCAGCTATGATTCTTTCCATTTTGGTAGGTGCTTGTGGACCTGCCATAGCTGTGGTGGCTGAAAGAGTACCGGAAGTCTGAATGACAGAGGGCTGAGGAGTGATTGATAGGACAAAAGGAGTATGATGGATGGGAGGTGAGGTTTCCTTTAGGCTTACAGCAAATGGAGAACCTAAAGAATAAGGGGCTTTATGAATCTCTGAGAGTTTTTCTTCACTGCTAGTATTAGATGCTATACTCTCAACATGTAATTGTTTTACTGCAGGATTTTCTTGAAGAGATATAGGAGATTGTTTAGATTTACCTAAACCTGATGCTCCTTTCTGCAATACCTTTCTATCTTTGATGATTTTTTCAGGATCAGGTACTGGATCAGCTTTTAGCTTCTGAGGATTTCTTCGAGTATGCCTCACAAACTGAGCCAGAATTATGAAGTGGAGTTTCCAAGAGGTTCGACCTCCAATAGAGTCACCAGGTAGATGATTACAACCAAAAAAGTGCCCAGACTTTGTCTATCATTAAAGCTAGATCTATGTGGTTTCCCAGGGAAGCTGAGCTTAAGTTTCCTCTCCCTGGAAATGATGCCAATTATGTTATCACTCCAAAAAACTCTCCTAGGTTGTAGCTCAGAGATTCTTGGTAACATATAATATTCAATATCGTTCTCTGAACTATTTGAATAAATGATGGTTTGGATAAAGCCAGATAACCATTTCAACTATGTTTTTACTTAAGACATGCATGAACACCCTCAGCTTACAAGGCTTTAGACCACTAATGCTCAATAGTTTGTAGATTCAATGAATAGATGGAGAATACTGACCATACTGGCAGATGCATATATATAAACACATATGAATGGCTAGCTACAGGCAGCGAATGAGAATACTGAATATACTTGCAGAAGCATATATATAAACATATATGAATGGCTAGCTACAGGTAGCAAATGAGAATACTGGCTGTTCTAGTAGATGCATATATAGTAACACATATGAATGGCTAGCTACAAGCAGTAAAGAAGCTTGAAAATCTAATTTATCAATGCAGAGATAAGATGATAATTATCTGGCATTAGATATAGAAGAAACATGAACAACCTGTTCAAGTGCAAGCTTAGAATAGAAGAGAAAATGAACATTGAACATATAACATCAAAAGAAGCTTGTATGACTAATGAATGAAGATGAGATGCTTGAGTAGCAGAGTCTAATTTGTCTCCAGAAGTTGAACCCATGCTACATTTAGTTTTCAACCTTTTATAGGCCTTTTACAATGCTCCTAAGCTCTCAAAGTCTTGGAGTCTTAATTTGTCTGATCTGTCTTGTTAACTGATTGATTTCCTGAATAGGTAAGCATGGCTCTGAGATTTTCTCCTTCTGATAGAGGAATAACCACCTTTAGGTAGTTTGATTCACTATCTGGGAGCTCACTCGTGCCAGATATGCTCCATGATCACTTGTTGGTTTTAGATAAGCTGCAATGTTGATGTCTCATGACAGATTCTGTTTCGGGCTGTGTTGCACTGTAGATGCCCACGATATTTCTGCTTCGAGCTAGATGTGTTTTCTGCTCCATTATCTCTGTTGTTGTCACTGTGTTGCACTTTGATCTTTCAAATGTTTAGCAAGGCATGCTTTATGTTAACACATAACAACGCCGCCATATTGTTTCTGTTTTAAATAGAAAACACAATAATATTGAGAAATCCCGCCCCTCTTTGTCCTTTTCGGACTTCAAAAGTCCTAAAAAATGGGATATATATCTATTGGGTCCACCTTTGGGTGATATCACATCTCCACCATTGATCTAGGAGTTCTAGATCCAATGGTTGTGATCCATCTCAGGCGGCTCTTTTGTGCTAGATTTAACCGCTTGATGAGGGAGGTTTTCTCTCTCCTCATCCTGGACATGTGGTGGTTGCTGTATGGAATCAGGCGGAGCTTGGCCTAAACCACTTATCACCTTTGGCTCTCCCGAAATCCTGCCAGTTTTGTGATTTTCTCTTTTTATTGGAAATATGTCGAAAACATTGGAAACTATGAAAAACAACCTTGGCAGACCTGAAATATTTATATATTTCATTCTAGAACCCTTTCGGGTCTAGGCCTCATCGCATCGATGCCGCTCCTTGTATCCCTTTGTATTTCGTTAAATAATGAAAATATATGAAATACATTAAAAATGGCTTTCTATAGATCTCAAATTTTATATTTTTCACTTCTCAGACCCTTTCGGGTCTGGGCTTCATCGCTATTGGCGCTGCCTTGTGCTCCTTTGTATTTCGTTATATAACAAAATACATTGAAATGCATTAAAATTGGCCTACCCACGGACTTGAAATATTATCAAATATGTTGTATATAACTGTTGGGTCTGGTTATCGCATCAAACATATACCTATGCATAGGCTCCGCCCCTTGGAGCTGCTCCACTATGTTATAACAATGTGATCTGATCGCAATCGCTTATCAGTGATGCCCAAGGCCCTTTACTTTAATCGCCAATGCCTCCGCTGATGCAACCCACCAATCCGATCATCGAAGATCACTGATCGGTAGTGTCTTGTGCCCATCCTTAAGTAATCCTCTCTGTAGCACCGATTGCAATTACCCACTTAGATCTGGGCCATTGATCGGCCAGATCTAACGGCTGTTGTTCTCTCAATGTTTAAGCCTATGATTTTGGTTTATTCATGGTTTTCAAGTGTTTTTGCTTCCCGATAGTGTATTTATGCCCTTCCAAGGGCTCTCCTCTTACACTTATTTTGACCTTTGGATGATCTTCAACAAATCTTGCAGATTTCAAGAGCATTTTTGGATCCATTGGCATGATATTAAGAAAATTTGGAGACTTTAAGAGCATATATGGATCCATTTTTGGGCCATTTTCCAACAAGGTTAATAGGCCCTAGGTACTATGAAGGTTTCCCTTATTGATGCAAAAGATTTCCTTATTGCTACAATGGTACTTGGACAATTCCTTGAAAGTTCCCGAACTAGATTTGGCCATATTCACCATGCACGGTGAATGGACCAAACTGAACATAAGGTCCAGCCTGAGGGACGTAAGGAAAATGCACTATTTCTTGTGAACCATGTAGAACATAAAGAGGTTGGTATTGAATCTGAGCCACATATGGCTACTAGTAGTGGACGTTACTTGACGCAAAAGGACTGATAGAGTTCGGCTATTGGTATTGGACATTACTCGACCTAGCAGGACCAACAAGGTTGGGAATAACAACGAAAGAGGGCTAGTTCATTCCAACCATGTGATTTTGTGAGCCACTCACATTAGTTGTGCTAGACATCATAGAAACATTTAGATTCTTCCCCCTAGGTGGTGGCACATCTAGTCCAGTTACTGGAGGGATCGAAGAACTAACAGAGACTTGACTTGAAATCGTCGGTTGAATCAGATGAGTAACTTGGACTGATGACGCAATTGGATTTGGAATGATGGGTTGCACCAAAAATGAAATGACTACAGAATGCACCATTGGCTGAGAGGTTAGGTTTTGAACGAACAGAAATGAGGTAGGCATAGCTCCAGATGACCAGATAGGGTTGTGATATAGTGATGAGGCGCTAGGGGTGCCCATTACCAATTGAGCTAATGAAACGTAATCACGAGGTAACTCAAGATAAACATTGGTCGAAATGCTTCCCATGTAAGGGAAACCTTCGGGAGGGAAAGGATATCCCTGCTCATCGACAATGTGAGGAGTGTGTGCAATAGACACTTCCGAGTGACCTGGAGAGGAGACTGGGATATCACTTTTTGATTCCATGGGTGGTAACAAATGGCGATGGACAACCGAAGATGTTCAAGTGGATAATTCCAAAGGAATACACGGCTGATCGTATAGACTGTACGGACACTGCGGTGATATCATAGTAGGATCCAAAAAAGGATTTGAAGGATAAATAAGCAGTCCTATCTGACCTTGACAAGTCGGTGGACTCTCGGGAGTCTGGATAGGATTATCCAGAGATTTTGGGCTAGATTCATAAGGTGACCCAACATCTAAGGGAGGAGGAGGTTGTGATGAAAAAGGTTGAATAATCAGAACAATTCCAAGTTCAACACCTTGATCCTCAAGTGACTGAGGAAGTTTAGGGAGAGGCTCCTCAGATGATCTTTCAGAAGGAGGAGAGGAAGAGGAATTGGGTGAAACTGATGGTTCAACAACCATGACTTTGTATCAAAAAACAAGAAGAGAGCGATTAATTTCAGGGCTTTTAAAGTGTATTCAAAGGTATACTCATGATATGGTCCTGAAAAAGACTAACAGGAATGTTATGTGATCGTGGGAATTTTTTTTTTAAGACGCTGAAAGAAACTGGGGCTCTTTCATGTTTTAAGAGTCAAGAAAAAAGCAAATATGACCCTATCACTTTCGTTTGAAACGAGATTGAAAGGACAAGCGCTTGGTCATCTTTTATGTTTAAGAAGTTGTTCACGGTGCTGGACCTCCCAACATGTCAAGGGGATCTCTCCAGTAAGAAGTCCCAATTAGACCTCAGACCGTTTGGTGTAGGAGTCCCAATAGTGGGTCGTAAGGTAATGCCTTGATCGTGATGTCACACAAAGGCAAGTAAGATAACTCTATTAGTAGCAAGGGCGTGATTGATGCAGTGAGTCAAGGAAGGTGTATGTGAGGTTCTAACACTTCAAAGGGAGAAGAAGGTGGAGGTGAGTTCCATGTTGAAAGTGATTAGTCCCAACTCGGCTAGGAACACACAACACAAAAGGACATGCATAGCTTTTGGTGGAGCAGTCCACTCAGATGCGACAGTGACATAATACAAGGTAAGATAACACAGACAACACTCACAGATTAGTTTGAGATGAGAACGATGGTTGTTACAACAAGGTTCATGTGAAAGGTCTATCTGATGTCTACCAGAGCAGTCGACACAGATGGTGACAACATTAATAACAAGTACAACACACTAACAACAAGATTCATATAATTGCATACAAATCCGTTCATACAAAAATATGTAAGTTAAACAACATATATCATTAACGCAAACAAAACATTCCAACTACAATAACAACATATGCATGAAAATGTGCTGGCTCTTATTATATAAAGAAGTGTAATTCACAATCATACAATACACCCATGTAAACTTGCTAGCCCTAACATTGGAACGTTACAACCACATCTGCCTCCTCCCCCAAAGAGATGAACTAGCTTCATTTAGTGGAGAAGCCAAGGTGCATTACAATATTGTCTAAGCTCTTTCCAAGATAGCGTTATCAGAAGCTTGGCTGACCAAAAGCCTATACAATGAGTTATCAGGGACTATTTATAGAAAAGGGTGGGGTGACCCTTGACATCCCTTTGTGACCATTCAACTACCCTCATGACTCTTCACCTAATCTATGACTGTTACATCCATTATTGAGACTTGACTTACACTTGACATGACTCAACATTACAATGCACATGTACCCATGTGAACAATGGCTTGAACAAGCCAAACTATACATCATTCCGACTTAGACAACCATAGAAGTCTCACTTCTCGACATCCTCATGCTGATCAACAGTGACATATTGTTGCCAAGATTGGTAGTCCTTGATAGTGTTCATGTGTTCTACTGTGACATTCGTTTGAAACCTAAACCTTGCCTTCATAGAATCTGGGTACACTGCTCGAGCTCCTTTGTCCAAATCGTCTGAAAACATGTGCATCATTGTCCTCAATGTGGCCAGAACAACAACATACTTGAGCATGATGTTTACACTGATAGGCAAGTTTGGGCTGGTGGTGGTGTGCTTCAACTCGTTTAAGTATGAGTCAAGCTCTTGCTAGACTTGCTTCTTTGTCTTCGCCTGGGTGAGATTCCCAAGTGGTGGGATCGTATGAGTGTGCACTATAACATCCATGCTTTTGAATGCTTGTGCATGGGAAGCCTGTATGCTAGTGATGAGTTGCGATAGGTCTTAATAGTTCTAGATTTGACTCCATATATGTGCTTGTAGCTTTACCAGATAGGCCTTCATCATTTTTGGCAAGTGAAGCGGGGCTCCCTTGAACTTCATCATCCATGCTTGCATGTTATCATCAACAACATGTATGTTCGTCAAGATGCGTGTTCTTCCCATACATCGCTGCTACCATCCATGGAGATGGATGAATGCTTGGTGCATGGTGCCAAACTTGGAGTACACTGCTTGCATAACTGCATCAAGGGACAATACTTCATGTAGTATTTCCTTCTTCACTTCAGCTTGGGTGGAAATTGTGAGCAAGTCCCCTCCTTTCTTGGCCATATGTAGTTCCTTTTCCATTCGCTCATTCTCAACTATGAGGAAACAAACACTTGAGCCAGTAGCTTTGACATACACTTTAGTTACATTGGCCAAAGCAACTGGATGTTTGTGCACATCAGTCACGATCACTTGTTCTTTAGTTTCCGTAGGGGATGTTTGGTCCTCTAGAGTTGGAATTCTCTGAGACCTCACAACTCTATGGTGAGATTCATCAAAGGAGATGTTGTGCATCTCTGCTTCCGAATGACCACCAAGGATCTCAGTGCCTCCTTGGTCATTTGAGACTTGCTCATCATCAGGATGCAATGAAGCGGGTGAGTCAAACTCTTTGTGGTGAGGCATGAGGTCGATGTCCTATTCCAACTCCCGTTTCTCCATGTCTACATCCAACTATTCAAGCGCCTATTGTATCTCATGAGAAAAGTCTTGTCCCTGTGATGGCTCACCTTGTTCACTTGATGCCAGCTGTTCAGATGAATCAACTTCTTGTACAGATGTTGCTTTGTCTGTCTGCACGTGATACGCCCCCTATTGTATCTTTTGTTGTTGCGCTTCCTTCTCCCGTTGGCGCAACTCTTATTCTCTTCAGAGTTACTCCTTCAGCTCATTCGACTCCTTCTCTACTTCTTCCATTCTCTTCTTACCCCTCTACCTTCATGCGATGTGCTTGTCACGTTGCTGCCTCTTTGCCTAAATAACGATAATTGCTTGTTCTACAAGTGGATTTGCTTGTAACTTGCAGCTTTGCTCCTTCTCCATTCGGTTGAAAATCTTCCTCTTCCCTTTGTCATGCATAAGTATGGTTGGATCTGCTGCCTTTGTTGTTGCTGGTACTACTGGTGCTCTCCGTGATGCTACTTCACGCTGCTGTCCTAGCCACTCTACGGCAAAGCCAACCTATTCATTGGGTCTAGAGGAATTGTAGTAGTACCTCCATGAGTCCTCCTGAGCCCAATGACATACCCCATGGATCCAGTTGAACTCAAATCTCACACAATGATCCTTCATAATGAAATGTGGGTCATACGGGTTGAAGCTTCAGAGGTTAAAATGATACTTCCTTATTTATTCTACTTCGACATCCGCTTGCTTGATACTCCGGATCTCATATAACCTAATCTGCAACGGAAGAGCATGCCAAGGTGCCTTCTTCCACTGCAGTCTAGCTGTCAATCCTATCGAGATGTGGTACGCTACCTCCTGCATCACAAGCATGTCCAAGGAGAAATTTGGTAGAACATGCTGTGACTTCTCCACTCTGCACACTTGGATGAATGTGTTGGATGGTGAGGCATACCAATCTGCAATGCCTAGCAATTCCTTCATCGCTTCCTCTAACATGCAGGGTGGATCCTATTTGAATATCAGCCTATACACTTGGGTGACAAAATGGTCGGACAACCACATGATCACTCCTCTGAAGATGCATTCGGACAATATCTTGAAATACGTGTTCACAATAGTCTCTGCTAGTGACCATTCCCACTCCAAGCTCGGGAACTCATGTCAGGCATAGACTGCATCTAGAATGTAGGCGGACATGTAAATCTATACATGCATGCCTTCGAGTGACTGTCAAGCCTTCATGACTTGTTCCTTTAGCTGATGAGCCAGTATGCCAGACGAGTTTCATGGTCTTCCTTCTCTAGCCAGTTGGTCCAATGCGATCACCCAACTCTGAGGAAAGGTTTCAATGCTTGCTTGGCCACTAAGTTGAAATTTGCTTATGACCACGTATTGGTATACCTTCCTCAATATCTTTATTGTGTATATCTGGTTGGGTGTCATCCTAAAGTGAGCTGGCTCCTTTACCCATTCCTACAGAATATCTCTAGAGTGAGCTCTGCTATTGGGCAAGGTGAATAGAGGAGTCATGATAGTCACGAGCTCAGAAATTCGATACATATTGTCGTAATCTCATGCCTAGAAGCTTGCAAGGTTCATCCCATTGACATTGCTCAAGGTCATCGTCTCGGGATCAATGTGAGAGACGATCCAGTGGATCAAGTCCATGCATGGGAACGCGGGGGTATCTGCATGTAATCTGGTACAAGCTGTACTTATGAATGTTCACATACACCTGACAGTCTTTGAGGTCTTCCCCAAAAGCACTTGTGAATGTTTCATTAAACTCTTTCCACTTCAATTTGATGTCCTTGTCTAGATACAACTTCGTATATTCATATATCGACAAACTAGACAACACGTGCTCAGCTGCTACTCTAGCTACAATATCATCAATGTCTTGAGATCCTGTTCTCTTGGAAGCCATGAGACAAATGAACACCTGAAAGATTTGGAAACAAGCAACATGCATGACAAGAAATATGTCGGTGAAAACAAAGCAAATCCGAGGAAGGACATAGGACATACCTGGGAAACTAATGGGCAAGATTGCACAAATTTTATTGGGATGCTGAGTGAATGACAGCCAAAACTACAAAAAAGGTATTCTAGGTTGCCTGGGAGGCTGGACTGGTTGTTGGATTAGCGAAATGCGCAATCCAATCAAGTAGCTAGCTACTGGGATTGCGCAATGCATAATTCCTGCTGGAAGGACTACTGGCCCAGGGATATATTTGCACAATTTCTTGGGCGAAGCAACCACTGTCCTCTAGAAATGTGCAAAATATTCTTGGAGGCAACTGTTGGGAAAGAATGTGCAAATCTGGAGAGGAAATTGAGCCTTCCTTCCCCAGATTGAATAATGAAGCCTTGGTGAAGGCAGAGCCCGGGCCAAAGTTGGCCTGACTCGCCGACAGGAAACTGAAAGTAACTAAGACAGTAAAATGCATGACGACACTAAGTGATAGAAGAAGTGATTGAAAGTGCATGCAAAACATGAATGACGGTAAAATGCATGGAGACACTAAGTGATAGTAGAAGTGATTGACATTGCATGCAAAACATGAATGAAAGATTCATACATATCAACATGCATGTGGGTGAGATAGTTCGCCGGTTGGGCGAACGTCTGTGCAAAACAATTTCATGCATGTGAAAACAATGAGATAGAAATAGAAACTGAAACAGAGCTAGGAAAAGCTAGGATACATGTAAACAACAACAGGCGTTCAAAGAAATCAAGCAAACAACACTAACACAGGCAAATACACAACAAGCGACAAAAATGCTGAAAAAGACAAATTGAGGCCACTTACCCATGAATAGATGAGTCAGATGTGTCGAAGATTCTTGGATGTGCTGTGGGATGTCAGAGCTCCAAGATTGATTTGAATCAATGATCTCTGATGCCTCGAATAAATAATTTTGGTCTCATGATGTGCATACCACAAATCTAGGAAAAAGTGACACTTGGAGTGAAACTTCTAAAACAACTTTGCATGTAACTCCCGGTTGCTAAAAATATCTCCCTAAATCACGAGATGACTTTTGCATTTTGTCTCTTTATATTATGGGAAGATCAAGTCATGCATGCATGCAAGTCAAGTTTCCTCGGTCCTAGGTGGAACTGGTCAACCAAAATTTCCATGCATGCAAGTGCTCAAATGCTTGGGAAAAATATGCATTCTTAGTTGGGTGTTGGGTTGATTGCCCAGGAGGTTTACGTAATTCCTAAGAAGAGTAGCTAACTATTGCCCAGATTTGTGCAAATCATGGGCTAAATAGCCTGCTGCTGGGAAAATTTGCACAAATCTCGCTGGGAGGGTTGGCTAGAAGGATTGCGCAATCTTGGAGCCCAGTAGGCTATCAGATAGCATTGCGCAATTCCTAGAGGGAAGGCTGGTTGCCCTCTAGAAATGCACAATTTTCAAGGGGAAGCTACTCAGCCTATAACTGGACCAAGTCCAGGTGAGTAGGCTATGAGGGGAATGGATCAACTATGATCGACAAGCTACCTTTTTGTGAGGAAAACACTTGAAGCTTGAGTTCTTGACGAAGCAAGACAAAGTGCTATGTAAGGTTGGTAGGGAGGCTCCAAAATAGGCTAAGGCAAAATTTTGGAGGGTGGTTGTAGCTACTACAACACTTGACTCACACTGGAAGAACTCTAGCTCTCTAAATGGACCTTATTCGTGAAAAGCAATTCTAACACCTCCAGAAGTATTGTTTAGCTCTCAACTCATCTTGGCTTCACACTAACTTGATTGTAAGATGTAAAATCTGCCATACTCTTGGTTGATTGACACACACTCAAAGCCAAGGCAACTAGTTGTTTCGATTGGGGTTGAAGGGTAAATAGGTGCATAAGCAGTATAGTCGTTAGAGTATTAGTTTCATCTATGTTGTTGCTCCATTGCCAGTAGGCCTAGATGGTACCCTGGTGGAGTCACATACAAACACAATCATGGCTCTACTGCCAATGAGCCTGGTCAGTACCCCGGCGGAGTTACTTGCATCACCTCCTTATGCAGGAAGCCTTTCTCTTTCTTTCGCCTTATTCATTTTTTAGTTTGAATTTTTTGACTTTTATTTTTTCATTTTCACTGTGTGTAACACTTATTCATTTCAGAGGTGGAAGAGGTATCCCGACTTATTGAGAGAAGAAGAGGTTTTTCCAGTAGAGAAGTAGTTTATTGTATCTCTGATGTGCCTGTTAAGGTTTTCCCCCCTCAGCTTACTCTACTTGATTGAGCTGACAAGGGTTAACCCAAAAACAACCTAGTAGAGAAGGTGACACTAGTTAGCACGCAAGCATTGTGTTTTCACCAAGGTTCACTTCGAACAATACATATTTTCCTGCGATGGATCATGGACTAAAAGCAACAAGCTCATCACATAGAGATAAGATGATAGATAACCAAGTAGTGATAGTTGTACCAACCTTCTTTTAATTTACCTAGCTTGCTTCAAGAGTCATACATGGTTTCATGCAAAACTAACATATGAACGAAAGAAGCGAACGAACTAACAATAAAAAAAACAAAGAAAAAGCAAAAGCAAAGTGAAAGTGAAGCAAGTAAACAAACAAGCAAGCAAACAAACAAGCAAACAACGCATGTAAGAAACAAGCATGAAAGAAAACAACTGAAAGCAAACACTACTCCTACTCCTACACTAACAATGCATGGGCCTGATCACATGAAGTGATACTTCCAATGTAGCCATCGGCGCATTGGTAGACCGATGTTGTTAAAGACTTGGTCTGCGAGCAACCCAGTAAGCAAGAAAGATATAACAATGAAGACAACCACACTTCATGTTTCAAAGTGTCCATGGGACATAAGTGAGTGCATGTGCATGACAGGTAGTCCATGGAATTATCGTGGTGCTTTGTGACACTATGTGCAAATTTTAAGCATAAGAACACTCTTGACTGTGACATGCAAGAAAATGAAAGAAACAAAGATAACTTGCATCACACATGAGTGTTTGCAATGTAAGACTTCTCTAATGCATGAGCAATGGGATCGTGTAGTTCGAGTGGAGGATGTGTGATATATGTATGAGATGGATCTTCAATGCATATAGATGAGTGATGAGGGGCCTTGGATGATTGAACAGTTTCATGATCGGAAGTGAGACTAACCCAAAGAGAGTGAGGGCCTGACATAACCATCAGCTCAGGCTGAAGTTCCTCGACAGTCTTGGGTGTCTCAATTTCAGCATCAGGTAGATCATCATACACCAGTGGCTTCGAAATATCAACTGTGATAGATTCATGATTGTGATAAAAAATGGAAGAAAATGGATCACTATCAGAAAAATCAATGAATTCTTCAGCATCCTCATGATCAAGTGAATCAAACAAAGGGGTAGATGAAAAGCAAACAAACTTGTCCTCTATGTTTCCATAAAATACAGATGAAGGATCAATTGGATTTTCAATGAGTAACTTATCCTCTCTGTTTTCGAATGATGGACTAACATCTATTGATTCCTACGAGTGATCAATAATGGGTGCATCTATGGATGAAGACACACATCGAAAATCATGGATGGCAGGTTCACGAAGGAGGTTAGGAAAGAACAGAGGGGGCTTAGATAGAAGGGAGTCATCCTTTGCCAAGTGTTTATGTTCAAGCTCCCACTCATATTCTTCATGAATGACAATACATGTTGGTTGTGCAACACCAACTCCGTCAGTGGGTTGTTCGTTGTTCACAACAAGTGAAGAGTCTAGAATGGATGAACACAAGACAACATCTTCCGAAGGAACACTTGAGTGTGAAGACAAAGGTCAAAGAAAAGAATGCATATGAGAAATCGAAGGACTCACAACCAAATCTATGTGAAAATTGAGTGGAGTGATGTTGGCAGAGTATGAAGGGTGAACAGGTGTGTGAGCATGATCCTCAACATCACTGGACAGTGGTGGAGCTATTGAATGAGAGGGAGGTGAACAGTCAGTTGAGACAGTGCCCACTCCCACATGAGATTGCGTAGTTCCATCAATGAAGAATGTTGAGTGAGGCTTGATCTCAAGCTTCCTCTTGGGACAGGAAGATTTCTCAAGGAAATACTCGAATCGGTCCCAAATATAAGAAAATTTCATCTGGCTCCTTGGAGCTTGAAACTACAAGTCATAGAAGTGCTGCCAAAAATCAATAATAGATTCATGCAGAGCCCTTCGTTATTGTAATAGTTTTTGGTCAAGATGGCCTGGATCAAAATAATAAAATGTGTCTTCAATAAGATCACATAAGTGCTCAAATGAGTGCACAGTGTGAGCCGGTAGGCTGAGAACCCAACGAAATGGAGATTCACGAAGTGTGTATGCAAGTAGAAAACCGACATGTTCATCAGAAAACTCATCTTCCTCATGAATCATGGAAAGAAAGTTATGTAAGTGCTGAGGTTAGGCCACTTCACCTTCACCATCATACATGTGAGTGGACAAGAGGTTGAAAATATTCCGTGAGATGGAGACAACTTCATTATTCGAAAAACACCTCAGGGGAAGAAGAGTGCAAGACTCCATGAAAGATATGAAAAGGTTCAAAACTGGATGAGAGGACACAACTTGTCATCAGGCCCTCCTTCTAGCACTAGAAATGTTAATGGTGCTGGACCCACCAACATGTCAAGGGTATCTCCCTGGTAAGAATTCCCAATTAGACCTTAGACTGTTTGGTGTAGGAGTCCCAACAGTGGGTCGTAAGGTAATGCCTTGGCTGTGATGTTGCATAGAGGCAAGTAAGATAACTCTATCAATAGCAAGGGTGTGAATGATGTAGTGAGTCAAGGTAGGTGTATGTGAGGTTGTAACAATTCAAAGGGAGAAGAAAGTGAAGGTGAGTTCCAAGTTGAAAGGGATCAATCCTAACTCGGCTAGGAACACACAACACAAAAGGTCATGCACAGCTTGCAGTGGAGTAGTCCATTTGGATGTGGCAGTCACATCATACAAGGTAAGATAACACGTACAACACTCATGGATTAGTTCGAGACATGTGCGAGAATTGTTACAACAAGGTTCATGTGAAAGGTCTGTATGATGTTCGGCATATCAATCGACACAGACGGTGAAAACATTACAAACATATATAACACATTAACAACAAGATTCATATAATTGCATACAAATTAGTTAAAACATAAATACATAAGTTAAAGAACATACATCATTAAGGTAACTGGAACAGTCTAACTACAATAACAACATATGCATGAAAATGTGCTGGCTCTTATTATATAAAGAAGTGTAAGTCACAATCATACAACACACCCATGTAAACTTGCTAGCCCCAACATTGGAACATTACAGTCACATCTGCTTCCTCCTCTAAAGAGATGAACTAGCTCCGTGTAGTGGAGATGCCAAGGCGCATTAAAACACTATCCAAGCTCTTTCGAAGATAGTCTTATTAGAGGCTTGGCTGACCAAAATCCTATACAATGAGTTATGAGGACTATTTATAGCAAAGGGTGGGGTGACCCTTGACATCCCCTTTGTGACCATTTAGTTACCCTCATGACTCTTCACCTACTCTATGACTATTACATCCACTATTTAGACTTGACTTACACTTGACATGAATCAACATTACAATGCACATGTACCCATGTGAAAAATGGCTTGAACAAGCCAAATTAGACATCATTCAGACTTAAACAACCATAGAAGTCTAATTGCTCGACATCCTCATGCTGCTCAATAGTGACATATTGATGCCAAGATTGGTAGTCCTTGATAGTGTCCATGTGTTCTGCTATGACATCTGTCTGAAACCTGAACCTTTCCTCTGTAGCATCCGAGTACACTGCTTGGGCTTCTCTTTCCAACTTATCTGAAAGCATGCACATCATTTTCCTAAATGTGGTTAGACCAGCAACATACTTGTGCATGATGTCTGCACTGATAGGCAAGTTTGGGTTGGTTGCGGTGTGCATCAAATCGTCGAAGTACAAGTCAAGCTCCTGTCAGACCTTCTTCTTTGTCTTTGCCTGAGTGAGAGTCCCAAGTGGTGGAATCGAATGACTATGCACTAAAGCATCCATGTTGTTGAATACTTGTGCATTGGAAGCCTGTATGTTACTGATTAGTTTTGTTAGTTCTTCATAGTTCTGGATTTCACTCTGGATACATGCTTGCAGCTCGACCGCATAGGCCTTCATCAACTTTGGTAAGTGAAGTGGGGATCCCTTTTACTTCATCATCCATGCCTGCATGTTATCAACAATAGAATTTATGTTCTTCAAGATGCGTGCTCTTCTCGCACATTGCTGCTACCATATATGGAGATGGACGACTGCTTGGTGCATGGTGCCAAACATGGAGTACAATGCTCGCATAACTATATCAAGGGACAATACTTCATCTAGTATTTCCTTCTTCAGTTCAGCTTAGGTGGACATTGTCACCAATCCCCCTCCTTTCTTGGCCACCTGTAGTTCCTTCTCCATTCGCTCATTCTCAGCTATGAGGAAACAAACACTTGAGCTAGTATCTTCAGCATACACTCTAGTTGCATCGGCCAAAGCAGTTGGATGTTTGTGCACATCAGTCATGATCACTTGTTCTTCAGCTTGCGCAGGGGATATTTGGTCATTCGGAGTCAGTACTATGTGAGACTTCACAAATCTATGATGAGATTCGTCAAAGGAGATGTTTTGCATCTTTGCTTCCGACTGACCACCAAGGATCTTAGTGCCTCCTTGGTCATTTGATACTTGCTCATCATCAGGATGAAATGAAGCGGGTGAGTTGACCTCTTTGTGGTGAGGCATGAGGTCGATGTCCTATTCCAACTCTTGTTTCTTCATGTCTAGATCCAACTGTTCAAGCACCTATTCTATCTCATGAGCAAATTCTTCTCCCTATGATGGCTCACCCTATTCACCTAATGTTAGCTGTTCAGATGAATCAACTACTTGTATGGGTGCTACTCCATTTGTCTACATGTGATGCGCCCCCTGTTGTATTTACTGCTACTGCGCTTCCTTCTCATGTTGGTGCAACTCTTGTTCTCTCCGGAGTTGCTCCCTCATCTCATGAAACTCTTATGCTTCTTCAATTCTCTTCTTATCCCTCCACTTTTGAGCGATGGTGCCTCTTTTCCTGAATATCCATAGCTTCTTGTTCTACAAGTGGATCTACTCAAACCTTGTATCTTTGCTCCTCCTCCATGCGGTCAAAAATATTCCTCTTCCCTTTGTTGCGCATAGGTATGCTTGGCTCTGCTGCTTCTACTATTTCTGCTACTGCTGGTGCTCTTTGTGATGCTGCTTCACATTTCTATGCTAACCACTCTACGGCAAAGTTGACTTATTCATTGGGTATGGAGGAATTGTACTAGTACCTCCATGAGTCCTCCTCGACCCAATGACATGCCCCATGGATCTAATTGAACTAAACTCTTGAGCAGTGATCCTTCACAATGAAATGTGGGTCATACGGGTTGAAGCTTCGGAGGTCGAAAGGATATTTCCTCATCTGTTCTGCTTTGAAATCCACTTCCTTGATACTCTGGATCTCATATAACCCAATCTACAATGGAAGAGCAGGTGAAGGAGCCTTCTTCTGCTATAGTCTAGTTGTCAATCCTGCCAAGATGTGGAATGCTACTTCTTGCATGACAAGCACGTCCAAGGCAAACTTTGGCAAAACATGTAGAGACTTCTCTGCACTGAACACTCGGATGAATGTACCAGACAGTGAGGCATACCAATCTACAATTCCTAGCAATGCCTTCGTTGCTTCCTCTAACATGCAGGGTGGATCTTGTTCGAATATCAACCGATACAATGGGGTGACAAAATGGCCAAACAGCTGTATGATCACTCCTCTGAATCTGCATTCATACAACAACTTGAAATACGTGTTCACAATAGTCTTCGCCAGTGACCATGCCCACTCCAAGCCCTGGAACTCATGTCGGGCACAGATTGCATCTAGAATGTAGGTGGACATGTAAATATCTGCATGCATGCCTTCAGATGACTATCGAGCCTTTGTGACTTGTTCCTTCAACTAATGAGCCAATATGCCAGACTAGTTGCATTGTCTTCCTTCTCTAGCTAGTTGGTTCAGTGTGATCACCCAAATCTGAGGAAAGGTTTCAGTACTTTCTTGGCCACTCAGTTGACATGTAAATATGACCAAGTATTGGTATGCCTTCCCCAATATCTTTGTCTTGTATATTTGGTTGGGTGTCATCCTGAAGCGAGCTAAATCCTTTACCCAATCCTTTAGAATATCTCTTGAGTAAGATCTACTGTTGGGTAAGATGAACGGAGGAGTCATGACAGTCACGGGCTCAGACATATGATACATCTCATCATAATCTCATTCCTAGAAGGTTGCAAGCTTCGTCCCAATGACACTACTCAAGGTCATTGTCTTGGGATCAGTGTGAGAGGCAATCCAGTGAATCAAGTCCACGCATGGGAACGCGATGTATCTGCATGAAATCTAGTCGAAGTTGGACTTATGAATGTTCACGTATACCTAAAAGTCTTTGAGGTCTTCCCCAAAAGTGTCTGTGAATGTTTCATTAACCTCTTGCCATTTCAATTTGATGTCGTTGTCTTAATAAGACTTAGTATCTTCATAGATCAACAAACCAGAGGACACCTGCTTAGTTGCTGCTCCAATTAAAATACCATCAGTGTCTTGAGATCCTATTCTCTTGGAAGTCATGAGACAAACGAAAACATGAAAGATCTGGAAACAAGCAACATGCATGACAAGAAATATGTCAGTGAAAACAAAGCAAATCTGGGGAAGGACACAACACATACCTGGGAAACTAATGGGAATGATTGCGTAAATTGTATTTGGAGGTTGAGTGATTGGTAGTTAGAATTGTGAAAAAGGTAGTTTGAGCTACCTGGGAGGTAGGGCTGGCTTCTGGATCAATGAAATGTGCAATCTAGTCAAGTAGTTGGCTGTTGGAATTGCTTAATGAGCAATTCCGGCTGGGATTGCGCAATGTGTAATTCCAGCTAGGAAGGACTGCTAGCCTAGGGATAGATTTCCACAATTTCTTTGGCCAAGTAGCCATTTTCCTCCATAAATGTACAAAAAATTCCAGGAGACCAGTGGTTGGCAAGAATGCGCAAATCTGGAGAGAAAGGTGAGCCTTCCTTCCCCAAATTATGCAATGTAGCCTTGGTGAAGGTAGAGCTCAGGCCAAAGTTGGCTTGACTTGTCGATGGGCAATTGAAAGCAACTAAGATAGTAAAATGCATGGCGACACTAACTGATATCAGAAGTGATTGATAGTGCATGCAAAAGAGGAATGAAAGATTCAACATATAGATCAACATGGATGTGGTTGAGGCAGTTCGCTGGTTGGGCGAACATCTCTACAAAACAATTTGATGCACGTGACAATAGTGATATCTTAATGGAAACTGAAACACGGCTAGGAAAAGCTAGAATACATGTAAACTACAACATGCATTCAAAGAAATCAAGAAAACAAAATTCACATAAGAGAATACACAAAAAGCGACATAAATGCTGAAAAAGACAAGTTGAGGCCACTTACCCGTGAATAGTTGAGTTGGATGTGTCGAAGAGTCTTGGATGTGTTGTGGGATGTCATAGCTCCAAGATTGATGTGAATGAATGAAATCTGATGCGTCGAATAAGTAAGTTTCGTCTCATGACGCACATGCCACAAATCTAGGAAAGAGTGACACTTGGAGGGAAACTTGTAAAACAACTTTGTATCTAACCCCCAACTGCTAAAAATAGCTCCCTAAATCATGGGATGCCTTTTGCATGTTGTCTCTTACTATTCCAGGAAGATCAAGTCATGCATGAATGCAAGTCAAGTTTCCTCGGTCCCGAGTGGAATTGGTCAACCGGACTGTCCATGCATGCAAGTGCTCAACTGCTTAGGAAAAATGCGCATTCCTGGCTAGGAGCTGGGTTGACTGCCTAGGAGGTTTGTGTAATTCTTGGGCAGAGCAGCTGATCGCTGCCTAGATTTGTGCAAATATTGGGCTGAACAGCCACTACTGGGAAAATTTGCACAAATCCTGCTAGGATGGTTGGCTGATAGGATTGCGCAATCCTGGAGCCTAGCAAGTTGTTAGAGAGGATTGCGCAATTCCTGGAGGGAAGGCTAGTTGCCCTTCATAAATGCACAATTTTCAAGGGGAAGTTTCTCAACCTACAGCTGGACCAAGTCTAAGTGAGCAACCTGTGAGGGGAATGGATCAACTGTGATCGACATGCTGCCTTTGTTGCGAGGAAAACACTTGAAGCTTGAGTACTTGACGAAGCAAGACAAAGTGTTGTGTAAGGTTGGTAGGGAGGCTCCAAAATAGGCTAAGGTAAAATTTTGGAGGGTGGTTGTAGCCGCTACAATAAGATTCAAAAAGATCAAGATGACTGCTTAGGAAAATCTAGGCAAAAAAGATTACCAGGTAACCGTGAACTGCAGAATACCTCCCAACAAACTGAGAAGTACAGACAAGCAATCTCCCTGAATGTCGTGTTTGTTGTATCACGTTTACAAGGCGGTAGAGTCGGCTTCCAATAGATAAAGGATTGCAAACCTAGTGGGGTCTCCCTTTATATATATGATGGTATGGGGAGGACAAGTCTATACTAGCACTGTCTAGTGCCGAAGCGAATGACAACTGCTAGGTTTAAATACACTGGAACACGTCTCTAGCCTAGACCTTCTAAACGTGAGCATTAAGTTTCAAATGCACCTTAGGTTAATTGAATACATTTTAAAGTTTATCTTGAAATTATGTTAGTTTTCAGGCCTTATTAATGTGACTCGAAAGAACTCCTATATGTAGCTAAATGACAGAAAACCCTTTCAATTCGATGAATGTCTACACTAATGACAGTAGAGAAACCAATCAATGCAACAAACAAGAAACTGAAATCAAGATGACATTTTCACTACTTCGCTTTTGAAAACAAAATAATGAAAGTTATTTCCACTTCCTATCTTTCCTATCAAATGCACTTCAAGTAGTCCTTTCAACAGTAAAGAGAATTCATTTCTTTTCAAATGCAAATGATGATGCAACTCTAGCTTTCAATGATGCTAGCTAATGTAACATATTTATGGAGCAAACTAGAATTATTTATTTTCAATTGAATGATAAGATGATTTTTTCACATACACTTCAATGAAAATTTTCACACAATCAACATCATTCAAATACAAAGCACAAAAAGATAATTCTTTCCAAACCAATGACGCAAGGACTCAACCAAAAACAAGACGAGAAATGTAATCTATGCGCAAAAATAGATACTTAATCAATAGAAGAACAAACGAAACTTTTCAAACTTGTTTAATTGAAATCAAAGTGATACAAGGACTAAAAGACAAAATGGATGGAGCAGCTAACCAACAACTTGACTTGCTGAGCAAACTAACAACTGAATGCACGATGACCTAGATGCCCTAAAGCCATACACTATCTAAAGACTCAAAAATCAAGTAAGGAAAAGGTAAACCAAACAAACACACAAACCAAGCTAATGAAGCTCTCTAGTTAGGGGGAACACATGCGAAACAGGCTAAGAGGTAGAAATTAAGAGGGAAAGACACACTGGGTATGATCTAGGAGAAACCCTGATCTTCATCTATAGGAATCGACACGATTGCCTAACTGACAACAAGTGCCACAAGATGCCATTGTTTTAAAACAAATCGCGCACTGGTTGGTTTGATTGTCAAAAAATTAGCATTGGTCAGGGATTTCAAGAAAAAAAATCAAAGGACAAAACTAGACCTGCCACTATAAATTTCATACCTAGAGCAGTAAACCGGGCAAAGCAGTGAAAACAAAAGGGAAAAGGTGATACTACAAAATTTCACATAAACCATGAAATGAAAATCAATCAAACGAGAGGATTGTGTACCCAGTATGGTTGCCAATTTGTGGTGTAGGTAAATTCTCGATGCGAACAAAGAAAATTCCTCTAGCTCGAGAGAGTGGGTCTAGCCACAAACAAACAATCTAGTGAAAACTTCCTTAGGCTAGAATCAAATAAGAGGGCCTACCTCTTAGAATACTATTCTGCTTTGTGATGATCCTGCTTCCTTACTCCAACTACTTTTAGTTTCCTTCCTTCGAATACCTGAAACAAGCAAACAAACAACAACAAGAAACATGATATGATACAAATTGCATTCAGCCTACTTAAAAGGTCAAGGAATCTTAAGCCATCAAATGTAAGTAACAATTAATGTAGGAAATCAATCAATAGTTGTATTCATATAAGTTCAAAAATAGATTACAACCAAAGCCTTGACGTTTCATGTCTTCTCTGACGTATCTAGGTTCCCACACCTCTGTTAGCATCTCATGGATAGCCCCAACAATGGAAGTTTTAAGGCTTCTTCCCTTTAGTTCCAAACCAAACCAAACACATTATTCTCCCTCCACAAACATAAACTAGAAAGCTACAAGCTATATATATATTGCTGGTTATTCAAACTCCAAAAAGACTAGTTCAACTTGGAAAAGGAGGAGTTTATATAGCTTTAATGGAGGGGAGATGGTTCCTCTTATGATGGGAGAGGGGCTTATCTCTTTGGTATGTTCCATCTTAATAGGGGAAAGGATACCAAACTAACTTCCTTGGGTCCATCCAGCCCAACCATTTACTAGACTTCCATTACGAAGCTTCTATACCTGGAAGCTTCGACTCCATATTTAAAAAACTTGCCAAAAGAGGATCAGTGTGACCGAGAAAATGCACATTTGCACCATATGTCGCTAGGTCTAGTTTTAAACTCTACGAATCGGCACAAGGAGGAAATGGGTCATTAACTTTGGTCTTGTAAACTGGGGTAAAAGGAAGATTCTCGAGGAATGATGCAAAAGGGAAATGTTCTGCTCATGAAGAGGGACATAATGGGAGACTATTCATGATGGGAAAGCATGTAGGGTTCACTGTAGAGGTCCTCCAAGATCGAGGAATGGGGAGTATAGGGGAAATGAAAAAATACTACGTAACAGTACCCCTACACTTTCAAGTCAAGCACTCCATCGATATGACCCTAGGCGTGCTGCTACCCAACAGGTCGATTTATGAACACTCCATTCTTAAGAATGATGAAATCAAGAGGCATATTTAGGAGCTGTTGTAGAATGGGTACATCAGGCTGAGTTCATCATCCTATGGGAGCTCGATCATGTTGGTACAGAAGAAGGAAAAGACCTGGAGACTCTGTATTGACTATCAGGCATTGAATAAGATCATTGTCTGGAATAGGAATCCAATCCCACATATTGATGAAGTTCTGGACCAATTCAAGGGGGGAAATATTTCAATAAGATTGACTTGAAGTCTGGTTATCACCATGTACCAATCGAACCCTCTGATTTGTGGAAGACTTCCTTCAAATCCAAGGATGGTCTTTTCGAATGGCTGGTCATGCCTTTCGGGTTGACGAGAGCCCCCACAACCTTCATGAGGTTGATGGACGACATCTTACGACCCTTCACAAACTCAATCGTGGTAGTGTATTTGGACGACATCTTGGCCTTTAGCCAGAGTTGGGAAGAGAATCTCCACCATATTCGAGAGGTCATCCAAACCCTCCGACAACACAAATTGTGTGCCAACTAGATAAACTCACTTTTCGTATGAGTTAGGTTCAATATATGGGGTACATCATTAATGAGAGAGGTGTGCATGTGGACCCAACCAAGATACAATTTATACGGGATTGGCCAACCCTAGCCACTCTAATAGAGCTCTATAGCTTTCTGAGTCTTGCCAATTTCTCCCGCAGGTTTTTGTTGGGGTTCTGTCATATCACTTGGCCTTTGTGTCAAGTAACCAAGGGTGAAGCAAAAGAAAAATTATTTTGGTTTGAATCCTAACAAAAGATATTTGTCGAGATGAAGCATTGTCTCTGCTCTGTGACAATGCTCATATTACCAGACCTACAACAACTGTTTGAGATTGAGACAAATACCTCAGACTGTGCTATTGGTGTAGTTCTTACTCGGCAAGGGCATATAGTGGCATATCACAGTGAGACACATTCAGACATAGTCTGAAAGTATCCCACCTATGATAAAGAGATGTATTCCATTGTGTAGGCCTGATGACAATGGAAGAATGACATTATGGGGAAGGAAACGATCATCCACACAGACAATTGAACCCTATAGTTCATAGAGACATAAGGAAAGTTGTTGAACGATCGCCATTAGAAATGGTCCATATACTTGCAACAGTTCCATTTGAAAATTAAGTACAAGAAGGGCATCCCCAATAATTTTTAAGACTACCTCAATCGATCGCCGGTCATGACGTTGTACACTATGCTCGACTCTTATGTACACGAGACTTTGGGGTAGCTACATCTTTACAAGAGCAATCTAGAATTTGGTAACACATACCAGATGCTCTTGGAAGGTAAGCCAGTTCCTGATTTTCACCTCCATGATGCATTGCTATGCCAATTGGGACACCTCTATGTTCCTTCAACTGAGCATTCTAAGATGACTTTTGAGGCACACTACATTCAGGTCACTAGACATTTCAGAGTAGAGAAAATAGTGGAAATGTTGCATAAGTATTTTTATTAGCTGAACCTTCGACAACATGTTGGGAAATACATTAGATCCTACACTGCCCGTGCCATTACCAAATCGAAGATGAAGAAGCAAGGCCTATATAATCCTATGTCTACTCCTAATTGGCCTTGGGAATCCATCTCCATGGATTACATGTCGAGCCTTCCTTCTAATAAGCATGGAAACAACTTTTTTTTTCATGGTTGTCAAAAAATTCTCTAAGATGGCCATTCTAGCAGCCTGCAAGAAAAGTATCACAATAGAAGCCATTGCTAAGCTCTTCTTTGAATGGGTATGGGTACACTTCGGGATCCCACAATCCATTATCTTAGATTGGGATAGTAGGTTCCTGACTACATTTTGATCAAGCCTCTCGTCAATGCTGGATACAAAGCTCACTAAGTCCATGACCTTCCACCCCCAAACTAATGGCAAAATAGAGGCCGTCAACAGGATGATCGTGCAAATTATGTGCATGTGCATGTACAACTTGAAGCATCCACACACATGGGATGAAAGCCTCCCCTATGTCCATCACAGTTACAATAGATCTCTCCATAGCTGAATTGGACACATCCCCTTTAAAGTGGTATTGGGATTCAAGTCACTATGTCCCATTGATGTGGCCATACCATTTGCAGCTACTGAGGTAGATTCGGCTCATGTCTAGGCCAAACCTGGTAGGACTAACAAATTCATTGAGTGCATTGAACACATCATATAGAAGGTCTAATACATATTGGATAGAGCCAATGCTAACTACAAGCAGTGTCATGATCAACATCCGGTGCCACACAAGTTCTAGGTGGGTGAAAAATTTTGGTTACATTTGGAGAAAGAGCGTCTCACTAGGGCCCATCGCAATCTTTTCCCACTTCGATATGGACCTTACACCATGACTAAGGCTATGGGAGACAATAATTTTGAGCTAAACATTCCTCCATTCCTTTTCCTGCACCTAGTGTTCAGTGTGGACCACTTACAGCCATACTTTCCACCATCACTGGACACATCAAACATTGCAGAACAAATCACACCAACAGAGCTAAACCTAGACTGCATGGAACATGCTACAACTGATTCGATAATGGACCCACGAATCAAAAACACTCACCAATAGAAGATCCGATTATATCGGGTTGTCAAATCTGGCCAACTCCTGCACCAAGGAAAATGGCTCACTAGGGACCAAGTTCAATAGAACTTCCCCCATCTCAGGGAGGCACTCAACGCAATGGGGACCATTGCTTCCTAAGGTGGGAGGACTAATACATGTGGATATTGGTGGCCACATGCCTATTCCACTTGGACCCCCACCATTGTTTCTTTTTAGTTTCCTTAATTGTAGCACAAAATACTATTTTTGGAAAATTTTTGGGTCCTAAACCTTCAGAGCCGTTTTGGGGGACTAAAAGGCGTTTTTAGGGAAAAGTGAGAGACTAGAAAAGTGCCAAATTAGGTTAACAAGTTTGTTTTTGATCCCCTCTTTGAGATCTTCAAAATGAGGTATTATGATATCCAAACAGAGATCGTAGGAAAAAGTTATGACCTCGGGAAGTCGACGTTCTAACTTACCCCAATCAGGTCCACATGCTTTTGGCAGTTCATCTCTTAGGGTTAGGTTTTTGGATGTTTAAGGTTTCTCATTACTTCTCAATGATAAAAAGGCCATTGAGGCTCATTGTAACATAGTTCAAAGGCATGTAGACACCACATCTCTTCTTAGAGATAAGCTACCACCACCCGAGCTAGTTTATTTCCATTGTGTATGTAAGCATATTTCAGTTCTTTGATATTAATGGAATGAAGTTTTATTTCTACTGCTTCTCGATGTTTATGTTTGTATCTATATTCTATTGCGTTCCTATATAAGTCTAGATCATTCAACCACCAATAATCAGTTCTTGTGTTTCCTCTACCTATTGGCTTGCACACCTCACCCAATGCCCTAGGTTATTCCATAGGCACTAATCCTGATCGATTCAAGTGTCAATAATCCATCTAGCAACCTCATGCACCAAGAAAGTTGGTCAAGCTTCTCACATGACTTACCTCGCAGACCCAACACATATAGATTATGTGCTTGATATAAGCCTTGATCATTGAATTCCATAAAACATAATCTCACTCGTTGTATATTAGCAAGTCTATTATGCTGTCACATAAACCATGTTAGGGTTTACCATGATGTGTGTTATGTTATCTTATTTGTAGAAACACAACTACTCAACACATAACCAGACTGTGTTTCAACCCACTCACATGACTTGTCAAATGAAAACTCCCATGATTTACCTCATAATCGTGCTACTAGTTCACTAGTTTCCCTTACTCTGCAAGCTCATTAGCCACTTTTCTCAGGATTCCTTATTTGATTTGACTATCCTTCTTAAAATCTTAATTTCATGAAATACTACATCCAAGCCTCTTGTTAACTCCTAATTTTGTTGGATACCATTTCAATATGAATGATTCGAGGTCATTCATTTTACCGAGATTCTTATGTGAAATATTATACTTCCCATCAAAGGGCTTGCACTTTACGTACACTATCTCACTAGTTCATAACCTTGGCTGTCAAAGTTAGACCACTACCCTTGGCATGTTTAGGTCAAATTCACTCCAATACTAGGTGCTAGGAATATGAGTAAGGTAAGATAAATAAGATACAAGAAAATATACATCTATTAACAACAAAAATATTTTATCTTAGAAAACCTTTGTGGGAAAAACCAACGTTAAATATCTTTGATTAATCTTTGACCAAATCTTGAAAAGCTAACAACTAAGTGATCCCAACACTCACTCACTTTGGCACCTTACAATGGAGGATCCCCATCCCATATATAGGCTTCATTACATGAAATACTATGGGAAATACACCACAAGCCACCGAAACCATGGGTGTGAATACCATGACTATAAACTTAAATATTTAACTTATTCTCAAGTCAAAACTAACCTATCAATTTGAAATAGTATTCAACAAATTAAATACCACCTCTTTTTTTACACTTCAAAATTATAAAAATACTTCCTTCCTTGTTATCCTCATGGAAATTGATATGTTCTCCATTAAATGAGAATCCTTAGTGATATTTTGTACAAACACAAGTTATAAGAACTTGGCCAAGATAGGCTTCCTATCATACCAATGCAATTGTTCCTATCGCTTGGCCTCGATCGAGGCTTAGTGTAGTTCCAAAAAAAAAGATTTTTTTCTAAATTATCTTCCACTTAAAATAAGTTCAAAAAGGACTTTTATAAATGGTTAAAACTTCTAGATACTCATAAAATATAAAGCTACCCGGTTCGATGAATTTTTGAAAATTGTTGTCCTTCGAGGGTTTCTAAAGTAGTTTGAGTTTTCCATGTCACAATGGAAACAAGCTCCAAGGAACATGTTCCATCGCCCCCCCTCTTCTAGATCCATACATTGAGTATTTCGACAATCTCATAACCAATGGGCCAAAATACCAGAAGGTGAAGTGGACCACTTTGTTAAGAAGTTTGAGGAAATTCGAAATGTGGAGATATACACCCCCCAGGTAAGATCTTAGGCTTTGCAACTTACATAGTGAAACTTGGTTTTTCAGTTCATAGGGATATGACCTTCCTTATATTCAATTAGGATTTGGGTGGAGAAACAATGGAAGCCACTGATAAAGGGTTTTCTCTCATCTTCCTTTTGTTGGAAGGGATTTTTTACCTTCTTCTATGAAAATGAGGTAGACTAGGACTTGATTTTCTCAAGTTGACCATATCTTATGGGTGTGTCATGCGGAAAGAGTTAATCTTGTGGACAAAACCAACCTCCCTAGAAACCTAAGGTTTTCTAGTGACAAACAAGACAATTAAGAGCAATCCTTCTCTAAACATGCATTTACCATACAAGAAATCAAGTGTTTAGATCCTACCTGTAGTCCAACGCTGTTGTAGTAGTCCAGCCTCGTCGATCCGGATGAGCTCCTCTTTCACTTCGAAACCTGCATTCACTAACAATCAAATGATTACATAGCACCTGAATATCCCATAAAATAAAACATATTCAACATATAGACCAAGGAGTATATGAAACAATTCATTAATAACAAATCATTGAGAAGAATGGACTTATTTGTACTAAGGAAACAAAAGGAACCATTACAACCTGAGCCTTGGTGTTGTGCAAGTTCCTCCCAGGGTCCAGCAAGAGTTTTCCTTTACTTTGTTAAGCTCACCCACTTTCAAATGAAACAAGAAAGGATGGTAATCTCTCCTCACAAGCTTCTACAAGGAAGTCCTAATTCCAGCAGCATCTACCCTTTGGAATGTTCAGCTTTCAACCTCCCCCTCCTCTGGCCCAATGCCTGTATTTATAGTGTTCTAGAGGAAGTTATTCAGTTCCAACATCAATGGGATACTCCCTCTTTTGGATGGGGTAGCTCCTCTCTTGATGGGATAAGTTCCTCTATCATAGGGATGCATGAACCATCTGGAGGCGCTCAGTACACGTCAAACACTCTTCTAGAAAGCTCTAGAAATGACCACAAGTAACTTTTTTAAGATGAAACTCGCGCCTTTTGACCTTTACAGGAGTACGCACCCATCCCTTGACATACAGAGCGTACAAGTACGCAGGTATAATGAACTTGGAGTGCATACACGCAGGTAAGGTAGAGAGAACCTGCGTACCCAGAGATAAACATGTTTTTAAATGAATTTCTCTCTTTGTTAAAGTTTGACATGGAGAGTAGAGGTCTAAGGCTTGCCAAGGAGGATAATATGACTGTTGATGGAGCCATACTAACTGCAGATAGTCATGGTGACAAATTTTAGTGTAACAGATTGCCCCCTAAAGTGCAAAGCCTGTAATAGATTAGGGTTTTATATCATCTAGGAAGGGTGAAGTACTTTATCATTTCAAGGATTATCTTGTGGGGAGCCCAGTTAGAACCTGCAATTTTCAACACAAAATACATGTATAAGATTATATCATCGCTGAGGTAGGCATTCCCATACTCAGATCAAAAACTTTAACTAACAGACTAACTACTACTCTGATACAGGGATGATTTCATAGTACATCATAATCATAGACTCATGTAGACACAGTATGGACGCAGCCATCTGTTTATAATTGGTC